>NIVC01002322.1:47500-122500 GCA_002269645.1 Macrostomum lignano
GACGGCGAGGATACCTTTGCGGGCGACTTTGAAGCCGCTCCGACATCAGCGTTAACCGGGCAGATGCAGGACCTCCTGCGAGACAGCCTGACTCGCCTGCTGGACCAGGACGACGCTCTCATTGGCCTCTTGCACCAGGCCTACATTGCCAGCCTGCAGAAACGGCTTAGCAGCGTCTGACTGTCTGCTTCTAGTAGACAGTTGCCTGAATTTCTAGCGTTACATTCTCTGGATTGCTAGACTAGCCAATAAGGATAATTGATATAGAATGGATTGCTAGACTAGCCAATAAGGATAATTGATATAGAATGGATTGCTAGACTAGCCAATAAGGATAATTGATATAGAATGGATTGCTAGACTAGCCAATAAGGAAAATTGATATAGAATAGATTGCTAGACTAGCCAATAAGGATAATTGATATAGAATGGATTGCTAGCCAATAAGGATAATTGATATAGAATGGATTGCTACACTAGCCAATAAGGATAATTGATATAGAATGGATTGTTACACTAGCCAATAAGGATAATTGATATAGAATGGATTGCTAGACTAGCCAATAAGGATAATTGGCATAGAATGGATTGCTAGACTAGCCAATAAGGATTAATGGAAATAGAATTGATTTCTAGACTAGTCAAAATAAAGTTATATTTATGGCGAAGCAAAAATGCAGTTAATACTTATTATTGCAATGTTGATGCATTTTCGCTAGATACAATTTGATAGGTAATGATTTACCCAGCTCTACTTGGTATAATTATATTTATTTTTTGTTTTGTAATTCTGCATTCTGTTCTCGGTATTTATTTGAATCGCAGCCTGCCACTGTACGTTCAAGTAAGAATTGCATACGAAAATCCAGTGCTTCCTGTTTACACTACTTTTCTCTTTGTCATCAGTAGTAATGAAGGCGCCAACTAAGAATAAAATAAAGAAAATGCCCATTTTGCCTCAAATTTCAAAACGAAAAAGAAACTCACAAAGACAGCTCGCAGGCTCTGTGCTTCCGTATCGCTATGTGTTAAGAGTTTTTTATTGTTCTATAATGCAAACCACGAAAGTGTCGATATTGAAGCAGAAAAAATTATATTATATAAATATAGAATAAAAAAGATTTGATAACGAGAATTTCATGCCAAAGTCTGGTATAACAAAACTATATAACAAAGCTAATTGTGAAGGCCGTAAGAAGATCAAAATAGAGTCACCGTTTTGAATAGGTTTTAATTTGTAAGCGGATAATAACTATTTTTGTAGACAATTTGCAAGGAAGATGACAGGTGGCCACTGGTGCTATTGAATTGTCATCGGAGTACCTATTACAGTAAAATTTAATAAACAAGACAAAGCAATATCGAGTAACATCAATACGAATATTCATATTAAGCATATGATAAAAATATAAAAAACTTGATTGATCACTTGTCTGCGTGAATTAATTTGTACCAGCCAGCAATATAAAAGGTAAATTATAGCATAAATTTGTTGCCCATTGATTGTAGGAACAGCCGCAACAAACAACGTGCGTCGTGAATTGTTTTTCAAATGAAGCGTCCATTGCTTTTGGCAGCCGCAAAAAGTCAGTCAAGCGCATGCATACTACTTATATTTAGATAACTATATAAGTAGCTCAAGCGATGCGGGTTATTATTTTGTGACACAAACAAAAATTCAATTGAAGGATAGCAAAACAAGCGACAGCAATTATAATGATTTATGATCAGGTTGGTGCGAGGCCAGACTATGGCACTATGGACACAAACTAAAGATAACAGAGCGGCCCAGAGGAGAGAAATATTAACGGAAGCCTCAAGACAAGAATCACGAATAGAAATTAAATAATGATATAATAGTTGGTAACACGCCATCTCGCTGAGAATTGTCTGAGCAAGCGAGTTTAGAGACGAAACTGGACGATGCAGCGGATAGGAAACAGAAAGTGTAATGAATCGGGCGGGTTGAATGGCAAATGGCCGAGTCGGGTGGAGCAGGCAAACAATTCGGGACGAAAGCAAAATTAAGCAAACTGAAGATCCCGGGGCCATCTATGGGGGGCAAGTGGGCAACACGGACCCGGTGAATTTGTAGCTTAGATTTGTAATAACTCCGATTAGTTGATGTACATTTATATACTTACACATACCGTTCAATAAATCTATATAACTAAACTTGTATACTAATAGTAAGGTTTTCATTTAAAAGATAGGGTCCGTGTCACCCCCCCCCCTGCACAACCTGCCCGCCCGCATCCCAGGGGGGGGGGAATTTAAATTAATAAAACAAAATCCCTGCATGGCTAATCAGCGTGGCTCCGCTTCTCTCCTTCCGAGCGTTTTGGCGACCCGTGGCCGCCGCTGCCGTTCTCGCTGTCCCGCTCGTCGAATTCGCGAGTATCGTCCACTTCCTTCTGGCGACCGGAGGCCACCTTCACCAGCAGGACCAGCACGAACTGGAAAGAGGAAAGGTCAAGGTAACTAGCTAACTGACTAACTGATGTGACTGACTGACTGACTGACTGACTAACTAACTAACTAACTGACTGACTGACTAACTAACTAACTAACTAACTAACTAACTAAAGAACTAACTAATTAACTGACTAACTGACTGACTAACTAACTAACTGGAACCAAAAAGCTAGCTTCTTCATATTTATAAGAAATCCAACTCACATAAAACCAGTAAATATGCAGAAACTGCAGCACAAACAGCATCGTATTGAAGAATAAGAACATCTTCGGATCCTTGTCTTTATGATAGACGTACACGCCCCAATGAGAGGTGTACAGTACCTTCAGCGGGAACCAGAACAGTCGGAACCAGGCCCTGTGGATGGGAGGATACTCTGAACTACTCTGCGCGACTTTAAGAAGTACTTGTACTGTATCTGAGCTGCTCACCAGCTGACTGTGAAGGCCAGAAAGCCAATGTTAGCCATCCATTCGTGCAGTGGCCAGTGCCTGCCTGCGCGGTCCTTCATGTAGATGTTGAGCTTTGTGAGCTCCAGGATCACGTCGCTCAGGTCATGGATGAGCAGCACCAGGGCTCCGATCTTGTAGTACCTGAAGTTAGGGGGATAGGACTGTCTGTGTGCGTGTCTGTGTCTGCCAGTGTGCCTGTCTGTGTCTGTCAGTGTGCTTGTATGTCTCTGTCTGTCTGTCTCTGTCTGTCAGTCTGTCTGTCTGTCTGTCCGTGAGGCTGAACCCAGTCCACTTACTTCATAAGAAAGGAGAACTCCAACAGGAATATTGTCAGTCCGTGATGAAACAGCATCATGTAGGAGTCCTTGCGCCAGACGTCCATGTACACTGTGCCGTAGATGGAATGGACATAGAAGCCTAACTGCAGGGCGTACATCCAGTACACATCGACAGGTATTGGCCTGGTCAGGTAGCCCTCTGAATTTAGCAGCGAGTAATGAAGGTCACTTGGGGTGAGTCTGTTTCATAGCATCTCATCTCACTACCTACCATCGAATACAATATCCTTGAAGATGTCCAGCGGCTTCTGAAAGAAATTGTGCCGGCCGCTGTAAATGACAACATAGTAGGAGTAGCCCCACAGGCCCGTGTAGATGAGGAACTTCCACACAGACTCGGGCCACTTGGCGCGGTTGCCTCGCTTCAGGTTCAGCGACTCGGCCAGGGGCTGAAATGTTTTTTGTAACGGAACTTGTTCTCTAACAGGTGTGACAAACTAGATAACAGGTGTAGCACACGCTGTCTAACAGGTGAAACCCATGCTGTCTAACAGGTGTAGCCCATGCTGTCTAACAGATGTAGCCCATGCTGTTTAACAGATGTAGCCCATGCTGTCTAACAGGTGTAAGTGTAATCCATGCCGTCTAACAGGTGAAACCCATGCTGTCTAACAGGTGTAGCCCATGCTGTTTAACAGATGTAGCCCATGCTGTTTAACAGATGTAGCCCATGCTGTCTAACAGGTGTAGCCCATGCTGTCTAACAGGTGTAGCCCATGCTGTCTAACAGGTGTAGCCCATGCTGTCTAACAGATGTAGCCCATGCTGTTTAACAGATGTAGCCCATGCTGTCTAACAGGTGGAAGTGTAATCCATGCTGTCTAACAGGTGTAGCCCATGCTGTCTAACAGGTGTAACCCATGCTGTCTAACAGGTGTAGCCCATGCTGTTTAACAGGTGGAAGTGTAATCCATGCTGTCTAACAGATGTAGCCCATGCTGTCTAACAGGTGGAAGTGTAATCCATGCTGTCTAACAGGTGTAGCCCATGCTGTCTAACAGGTGAAACCTATGCTGTCTAACAGGTGTAGCCCATGCTGTTTAACAGATGTAGCCCATGCTGTCTAACAGGTGTAGCCCATGCTGTCTAACAGGTGTAGCCCATGCTGCTTAACAGATGTAGCCCATGCTGTCTAACAGGTGTAGCCCATGCTGTCTAACAGGTGTAGCCCATGCTGTCTAACAGTTGACAAAGACAGGTGTAAAATTGCATATCTAACAGCGGTGGCCCACACTGCAACAGTGATTATAGATGCCACCAGAAATGAAAAGCTTGCACAGCAATGACATTGTAAAACACGACTCACCAGGGACACAGTGGCAGTTACAATGTACCTCAGGATAGTAAACACTGTGCCCAGCATAAGTACAGTTAGTATATCAGTCAGTTTAACAGAGGTGACCATATGATAAGTGAACTGGTAGTCATGAGGATATTTGGTGCCATTGTAGGCGAATTCGTTGAGTGAGATTAAAATTCGCTCAAAGAACTGATATAATGTTGGGTCTTCATAGTAGGAGTCGGGAAAAGTCCGAGCATTGCTTGGAGAGCCAGAGGCTGCCATTGCAATCACTTTGCTGGAACTGATTGATAGTCAAACAATATTAAATTTATTTGCGCACCTCTCACATGCATTAATAAAAAGTGATTTTATTGATTCCATTTTTGGGATCAGAATCCCTATTTTTGCCACAATAACTGGTCTTTTTATTGGGCTTAGAATTATATTTCTAACTCTAAGGATAAATATAAATGGTTAAAAATAGCCAGGCAAATTGTAATGGCAAATATTGATTTATCAACACTATAAATTTTGGCAAAATGTGGCATCAAAAGCTGTTCATATATTCACCATGTGCAAACAGAAATGTGCTAGTATATAACCCCTTTGGTTTAATAACTAAGAAAGTTTTTTGGCATAAAAATTATTTTTTAATACATTAATGCATATAAAACTAGGCTTTTTGAGTATTGGCTCTTCTTTAAATTTAATTCTATAATGACAAATATAATGAAAATTGCTTTTATTAGGTAATTTATAATGAAAGTCTTACCAATGGCTAATGGTGCCTTCATTTAGAAATATCTTATATAAAAAAGCCATATTAATGGTTTTAATTGGCTATTATTCTTCATTAATGACTTAATCTTTATTACTAATAGGCCTTGAATAAGAATTTCCACATTTACATATTTTATAAAGCCTAAGACTATCTCAATGTCATTTAGGATTTAGTGTAGATATAGTTTAATGACCATATATATAAAATTAGGCTATTTCAACAAAAGCTATATAATATTAGTAATGAATTCATTAATGACAAAAGGCTAATCATTGCTTCACTTGTACATTAATAAAATCTATTACATTTAACTTTCAATGATAACATTCAACAAGTTTCAAAATCAATTTTAATACTACCATTATCTTTTTCACATTAAATATTATATTATTTTTGCCAATTTTATATTTTGATTTTTGTATAATTTTATGCAACTATACTTATCTGACAAACAAATCCTGTGTTGGACATTTTAATGAGTTTTTATATTGTCTATTAGTCCAAAAGTACAATCAATTGCTCACTTTCTCAATTTTCTCACTTTCAGTTGGCAAAAAATATGTGAGTAATTTCCTTAGGTCATAGTTTATGCTATATAATGCTAGTGATAATAAGTTTTAAATTAAATAGCTTACTTTTTATAAAAATTTTGTTAAAATATAGACAATTTAAGTAATTAGGCCAATTAAAGATATGTATAGTCATAGTGACCCCTAATACTTAGACTAAATAACTATATATAGCCTTTAGATGCATTATGCAATAGTTGTAGCTAAGCTATTAGCTGCATATCTACCTATTAGATAGGTATAATCAATTATTTATTATTATTGTTATCTAAATATATAGGCTAGCCAAACCCTTCTACATGAGATTGATGTGCTAAAAAATATTTTATACTAGGCTAGGCCTTATCTAGGCTAACTAGCAAGAAAATCATTTAATTAAGGATTGTTATAGTATTGTTTAAATTTTAGGTTTAATTAGGCCTAGTAGTTTTATAGGCCCCTAGTACTATACCTATATTTATATTACTATTGAGAGACTCCCAAAAATTGGTTTTAACCTACATTAAACCAATGTTAAAGTTAAAGTGTACACATGCTTGGACGTAACCTTGGGATTCACTCGGCTATTTCTATTGGCAACATGCACATATAAGTCGCTACTAGACAGAATAGTAATCGTGTGACTACTTTCAGCCAATAGCAACTTATATGTATATGTTGCCAATAGAAATGGCTGGGTGATTCTCAAGGTTGCACATGTATAAATATACATAGTGGAATGGGGTGGCTACACATTGGATAACAAGCATAATAAAGTGGCTAACCAAGGAGTAAGGGGTAGGTAGGTCATTATGTAGAATCATGCTATTTGCTCAGTTTGTTATATACATTGGCTATGTACATTAATTTAATGTTAGTAAAAGCCAATTGGCTAAAATTATTTATATAAATTAAAAAATAAGACAACTTTTAGTGTTATAAATTTACAGGATTGTTGTAGGCCTAGGTCCCTAGATGTATTTTACTTTTTTAAAATAGGCCTATTAGGGTAATTAGGCCCTATGTTCATTTTTTATTAAAATTCTAGAAACCAACAAAAAGCTAACTTATTAAAAAAGTAAAAACAATGAAAATTTTATCAAACTTTTAAGTAGGCCCTATATATAGGCTTATCTAATACAAGAATTATATAAGAATTGAAAATAGTCCTTTATATTAGCTTTACATTTTATATTAAATTATTATGTTAGGGCCTAGAACATACATGCGCAACAGTCGGCCGAGTTGGCCGATCCGGCCGACTGATTTGGCGGCCAACCAAGGAAGTCGCAAAAATGCCCACCCAAAAAAAGAACCAAGTAGTAGTACTAAGTAGCTGATGAGGTATTTTGGCTTAATAAGACAGTCATAGTTACTCCTGCCATTTACCCAAAGTTGCATTAATTTTGCTTTAGGGTTTTTTACATGTAAGTCGCATTTTTGGCCAAAAACTATGTCGCATTTTTGTTGAAACTAAGTCGCATGGCCAACCAAATTTTGGAGGTTGCGCATGTATGGCCTAGAACCTATTAAATTTTTCTTTTTAAAATACAAAAGTATATATTCTGTTTTTGTAATGTAGGCCTAATTTTAAATGTTAAGGGCCTATGTCTATGATGTTTTTTAATAAGCTATTTAATTCCATTAAAAAAGATGATAATTAGTTTGCTATATTAGGCCTATCCAAATTAATTCCAAATAAATATTTCAAGAAGTTTTCTCTATACCTATAGGCTAACAACTATAACAAATGATTTTTTCATTTTTTTAGATTATATTTATTTTATTTTTTTAATAATTCCTTTACAAATTGTTATTTAAATTTGCTTTTGTATGCATATTGGTGTGACGTTGCTAGTTTAAGTGGTCCCGTTGGACTATAGTTTCCCTTGCTATTTCTCATTTTAATTTCTCCAATAGTTTATTTTAACGTTTACTTGTAGTAGCGTGCAAATAATCTGTATCAATTGCTAATTCACTGTGTGTTTGGTAGGCCTTGCGCTCGTCTGTGAATTTTGGCACGATCGATAATTTCAAGTTCTCTCGCCAGCCAATGAAGGCTCTCCGTGTTTGCGCTACCCCCCTTTTGCGCTCTTTATTAGCACCCCCCCCGCCTGGCGGCGGGCCCCTCACCCTTCGGCCCTTCTCCTCCTGCCTTCTGTCTGGTTTCGGGCTGCCTCGAGCCCCCCTTATCTCTCACCACGGCTCCTCTGTCTGGGCCAGCCTGTTTACACTGCCTGCCACTATCTGCCATGGCTAACGCCAATCTCACCACTACGCATCTGCCTCTTCTGTGCTCATCGCCGTTACTCACCACGTTGCATCGCATTGCATCACTCGCCTGCCACTCGACTGCAATTTCTAACTCACCTTCAATTCAAAACCATTGTTGCAGCCGCCAGTGTCCCAAAGCGCAGTAAGTTCTGTATTGACATTAACCAATTAGAATATTGATCTCAACAATAAATCAACTACGGCAGTTCCCTGCCTTGTACGCCAAGTGCTCCGCTACACAATCCGCTTCTCAAGACTTGACTCGATTCATTTTGGGACTACGACTTACGACGACTCTCGTAAAACGGCCCTTTTAAGGATCATAGCCGCTACACCAATAATCGTGACAATTGGCAAGCCATAGACTAGACCTAGGACTCTCACTGAACTGAAGTCTGTGTGGTTGGTAGGCCTAAGCCTATGCTAGCTTATTCATTTATTTTTTAACTAGGCTAGGCCTAGGGGCCTAAATATTTGATTAAAGCATTATATTATACTAGGCACATTATTGTAGGCCTAGGCATGAATAAAAAACTAAATTTAAGCTGACGAGTCGACAACAGTTTACCTTTCCCCGACGTTTTGACTGCCTGTGGCCTTTTTGATTTGTTGCTTACATATCCGCTTTTAAACTTAAGTGGAGAACTACTAAGTTTATGAAATGCTTTTAGCGCTAGGTACCAAAAATAGGATTCCTAAGCTAAAAATAAGTACTGTTTTGTGTGATTTCTAATAAGGCACGAACACAACACCATCATTGGCATCAAGGTTAAAGTTTAAGATAACTTTTTAGTTTAGTGGCAATAATGAATAATCGGCACATTATCAGAAGTCATAAAGTAGACGCTTTTAAACAAAAAATGTTATCGTAAGAATAATAATAATGCATTTTTTTGTTGGAAGCAGCATCTCGCAGCCACTTCAAAACTATAATCACTAAAATCCGCGTAATAAAAACAAATCTATGATAGATTGATAGTGTCAGTTCCTAACTCCCACGTTTAGAATTCCTTAAGACATTCATTGGTTTTATATTACATTATTACATCATGTTGTCGATGCTGACCCCCGTCGAATTAATTTTAATTCTATAACTACCATGTCTGCATACGTGTATAGAAATATTAAGTGTACAACTTTAAAGCCCAACTGTAAATCATGGAAGAATGCAATATACTTCATATGATTCAAGGTGACTTTATGTAAGAATTTGCCTTATATTCCTTTGCCAAGGAATATAACGAAGTGTTTCTAGTGGTCCTTGGAATTTGCGTGTACATTAAAGTTATGGTATGGGTGCACGACAATTGACACAATGTAACTGCCACAAATTGACTGCCAACAAAATGAAGCTTCTAAAGTTAGCATGTTTTCACAACTTTTACGTCTACATGTGCGTGTACTACACGCTTGTCCAGCAGAACAATTGACTTTTTGGGGCAGCTGAGGTCATTGCAGATTCGGATCCTGCCGTCAGGCTTTGGGACGACTGCCAGATTCGAGATCTACTCGGATGCCTGGATCTCCTCGACGATCCCGTCCTCTGGAAGCCATGATCGATCCCAGCATATGGATATTCTCTTTTGCGGCGTCCGTCGGAGAGCTACAATATGTACATTTAGATTGCGCCACTGGAGGCACTGCGGGGTTCACTTGGGGCCGGTGCTCGAACCCCCGAATCCAGCCGAGTCCTCGCGTCAGCTGCTTAAGGCGATCTGGCAGCCCGGCGGTCAGCGTCGCCTTCGCGGCCGGTTTACCATTTGGAAGCTGAAGATCGGCGACAATGACCGAAAGCACCGCCTGTCCCAGCACGTCGGACGCGATGAGCTCCCTTTGGTCCCGAGGTTCAGACGTAGGCCGTTCTCTCCACGATAGAATCGACACTGCCCTGGCTGGACCTTCAGCCGGCATCTGATGTCGGGACTGGCAGTGCCGCGCATAGTGAATACCTCGTGGCTGTTCTCGTCTGCGAACTCGACCACCTGCATATATGTGTGTGCCGTGCGACCTGCGAGGGCAGTGCCCTGCCAAAATGGTTCTGCTTGCCACATGCATACAGCAGGACTTGCCTTCAGCAGCATGAGTTTGCTGAGCATATATGTACGAGCGTATATACATGTACATGTATAAGTCTTAAGATTCACGGTCAAAACCAGGGGCGCCAGCACCACAGGGGCGCCAGCACCACAGGGGCGCCAGCTATAGGGGGTTGGGGGGATGTCCAATATTTAGCTCAGCTGGGTTGCTTTCACAAGCTCGAAATTTCACAACCTCGAAACCAGTTACTTTCATAAGCTCGAAATTTCACAACCTCGAAACCAGTTACTTTCATAAGCTCGAAATTTCACAACCTCGAAAATTTTAGCAAGCGACTTCATAAGCTTCATAGGTTTTCGAGGTTGTGAAATTTCGAGCTTGTGAAGTCGCTTGCTAAAATTTTCGAGGATATGAAATTTCGAGCTTATGAAGTTTCGGGTTTGTGAAAGTGGGCTGCTAGAATGGTTTTCGAGGTTGTGAAATTTCGAGCTTATGAAGTCGGCTACTAAAATTTTCGAGGTTGTGAAATTTCGAGCTTATGAAGCGAGCCCGGTTGCCACTGCACCCCTTTTTCTCTCTTGCCTGCTATGCACACGCTCTGGAACCGGCCGGGTCTTTCAGTTTTCCTGCATCTTCAGTCTGAAATTGAAATTGATTTCTTTTTCAATAATTTCGAGACAGAGAGGCAGTCTGCAGACTTGGATGGAGTCGACAGGATGAAGTTATTGCTAATTTTGCTAAGCAATGGGGCTGCTCGTAGAAAACCATACAGGAGGCGATTGTTCCAGCCTCAATATCTTTATAAGTAATCTGGTAAAATGCAATTATTTTTTTAATTACTCTGTTATAAAAGCAAAAAACACTAAATTTGCTACTGATAGAGAGTAGCGATTTTTTTGCAATTGGGCATTTAGCTTTTGTTTGCTCGTGGTTGATGCTGGAAAATGTGCACATTCGACGTGTGCAAATGGTTAGTTATAGTCTCCGTGGTTTGTGCTCTCAGAGGCAGTACAGAGATGCAGGTGCAGTCCGCTCTCCGGGATACAGAGAGAAGCCTATAAATTGCGTAGCATTAAAAAGGCACAGAAATGAATGGACGCATTAACTATAGAAGTTTTCAAACCTGAGTTTGTTCTCGCATTCCAGCAGACCCCCAGCCGGCCCGAGTGATGCTGTCTGTACCGTGGATCATTCTATCGTTCGAGCTGTCCGTCTCGGTTGTTCTTCTGGCCGTTCTCATAATCCTCGGCGTGTACAAGTACAACGGGCTGAAAGTGGTCATCGGCCCGAAGCCTTCGGCTCCGAGAGATCGCGACATCACCGATTTGTCGGATTTTAACACGACGATGCCGGATTCGCACCTTTCAAAGCATCACCTGCAAGCGTACTGGGAATAATCATGGTTGAGTATTGCCTGCTCAAAGGACAAATTTGTGTGCATGAAGTTTTTATGTTTATACTCGACAGGAAAAAAATTAATGTCCTTGGAAATGTCCTACCACTCTGGGGAAATGCTCTATGCTTCGGGCGACATGTCCTTATACCTTGGGTGACATGTCCTTATACCTTGGGCGACATGTCCTTATACCTTGGGCGACATGTCCTTATACCTTCGGCGAAATGTCCTAATTATACCTTGGCGAAATGTCCTAATTATACCTCGGGCGACATGTCCTAATTATACCTCGGGTGACATGTCCTAATTATACCTTAGGCGACATGTCCTAATTATACCTTGGGCGACATGTCCTAATTATACCTTGGGCGACATGTCCTAGTTATACCTTGGCGAAACGTCCTAATTATACCTTGGGCGAAATGTCCTAATTATACCTCGGGCGACATGTCCTAATTATACCTTGGGCGACATGTCCTAGTTATACCTTGGCGAAACGTCCTAATTATACCTTGGGCGAAATGTCCTAATTATACCTCGGGCGACATGTCCTAATTATACCTCGGGTGACATGTCCTAATTATACCTTAGGCGACATGTCCTAATTATACCTTGGGCGACATGTCCTAATTATACCTTGGGCGACATGTCCTAATTATACCTTGGCGAAACGTCCTAATTATACCTTGGGCGAAATGTCCTAATTATACCTCGGGCGACATGTCCTAATTATACCTTGGGCGACATGTCCTAATTACACCTCGGGCGAACTGTCCTTATACATTTGGCGAAATGTCCTACACCTCTGGAGAAATGCCTTAAGTTACATTTTTTGTTTAAACTAAGTCGTACGGCCGGTGAGGGTTTGAATGCCTGAGGCGAAATGTAACGCGGGCACTTTTGCTACAGCTCAAGTTAGTAATTACGAGTAATTATAAGGCAGACCATCTTAGGGTGAGTAAAGAAGCGGTGCAGTGACATAAAAGAGAGTTTGGACACGAGGCTGAGACTATTCTGTTTTTATTGAAATGACTCAAAAATGTCTACACGAGTATAGTTATATTGCATGAGTCTGAGTTTATAATTAGAACTTACACGCAAGTTAATTTTTCTATACACCCAGCAACCGGAATCCTTTTTTTCGCCTAGAAAAGATCCTTGACTCTAATTGCTATTGCTTATTCGCATATGAAAGAATTTTTTCTTTAACCAAAAAATATAACTCAAATGATATTCGCTTTCTGATTTTTTTCTCAAAGTTGAAACTTCAATAAGACAGAACACCATAATTATTGGCACTAATCTTATTAATTTAATTACTCGAATGTTAGATTAAACTTTTCTTAAGCTGCCCACAGAGGGAAATGTGGAAAAGGGCGTCAAAAGGATGATAGGGTGTCAAATGGGAGACAAAGGAAAGTCAGGAGAGAGACAAAGGGATGTCAGGAGAGAGACAAAGGAATGTCAGAAGAGACAAAGGAATGTCAGGAGAGAAAGGAATGTCAGGAGGGAGATAAAGGGATGTCAGGAGAGAGACAAATGGGATGTCAGAAATGAGACAAAGGGAATCAGGGGTGTCAAGAGAGAGATAAAGAGATGTCAGGAGAGAGACAAAGGGATGTCAGGTGAGGAGAGAGACAAAGGGATATCAGGAGAGAGACAAAGAGATGTCAGGAGAGAGACAAAGGGATGTCAGGAGAGAGACAAAGAGATGTCAAGAGAGAGACAAAGAGATGTCAGGAGAGAGACAAAGAGATGTCAGGAGAGAGAGAAAGAGATGTCAGGAGAGAGACAAAGAGATGTCAGGAGAGAGACAAAGAGATGTCAGGAGAGAGAGAAAGGGATGTCAGGAGAGAGACAAAGGGATATCAGGAGAGAGACAAAGAGATGTCAGGAGAGAGGAAAGGGATATCAGGAGAGAGACAAAGGGATGTCAGGAGAGAGAGAAAGGGATGTCAGGAGAGAGAGAAAGGGATGTCAGGAGAGAGACAAAGGGATATCAGGAGAGAGACAAAGAGATGTCAGGAGAGAGGAAAGGGATATCAGGAGAGAGACAAAGGGATGTCAGGAGAGAGAGAAAGGGATGTCAGGAGGGGGGATAAAGATATGTCAGGAGAGAGACGAAGGGATGTCAGGAGGGAGATAAGGGATGTCAGGAGGGAGATAAGGGATGTCGGAGAGTAATAATGACTTTTTGACGTATTGATAGGTGTTTTATTATTAGCTTAGAGCCAGCGCGAAAGAATACACGAATAATTTTTCATATTTTATTTAAACAATTGGACACGTCGGCAAGCCAACATTAAAATCATCAGCTATTTGAAATTGACACTTTTAGCAAAAATAATTGTTCGAAATTAATAATTAACACACGAAAGTACAAGATTGTCAACGACAGTGATGGCTTGCTCCAAACCAAGTACGGTGAATTGAAGCTTGAATACCGCACACAGCTGCACATTTAAATTTAGCAGGACAAATAGATAATAAGGTCCCAACAAGCAGCCACTTTCACTTAGCTAATAAAAAAATATGCAATAAAACAATAGAAAGCTGGAAAATACAAGGAGGGCTGAGCTGATATTTTTCAACTGTTTAAAACAGAAACTGAAACACAACAACTGGAACAAACGTTACAGTTAAAGGCAGAATCAAAGCTCCATTAAAGCAGATAACGCAACCGAGAAAATTGCTGAACCAACCCGGCCTGACTACTGACGAATAGTCATAAGTAGAGTAGCACGTAGACGAAAAGTTAAAATGTAAATAAAAATCGAAAATATAATTATCTTAAAAAATGACGAAGAATCAATCAGATTCTGAAGGTGTCACCTCGGCCGTCGATGTGCCGCAGGCGCAGGTAGAAATCCGAACCGACGCCCTGCATCGTTTCGAAGGTGAGCGCGCCGCCGAGGTACCTGGCGTAGGCCAGGGAAGCCGGCAGGCCGAAGCCGAATCCGTGCATAGAGCTGGACGACGAGCGCGACTCG
This sequence comes from Macrostomum lignano, assembly GCA_002269645.1. Taxonomy (NCBI): domain Eukaryota; kingdom Metazoa; phylum Platyhelminthes; family Macrostomidae; genus Macrostomum; species Macrostomum lignano. The sequence goes on from NIVC01002322.1 coordinate 62,075, forward strand.
GAGACTCGGTCAAAGAATGACTCGTGCTGCTCACTGGCCTCGGCAGTAGAGAAGTTGTAGTCGAAAATTTTATCGGCAATTTCGTGAGGCACTCCACCGCCTTGATCGCTGATTCTGCAAATTATAATAGGCGTGTGGAATTTCATGATAATAGAATCTGTTCATATCTTCATAAAAACGTCTTTTCTATACGTATCGGCTTTCTAAATTAATGAGTTTGGTTTGCTTTATCAGTTCCGATGTAATTTATGTGTTTATTCATAGCAGAATTAGTTTTTTTCTTTTTTAGTAGAGCTATACTTCAGGGCAATTTTAACGACAGATTTGTAGCAAAATATAACTGCATAGAAAATTATAACAAAAAACGCAGTCTGCGCTACTTTGAAATTCAAGTAGCATGGTGAGAAAGTTCCATTAAAATTTTTCTTTTTCCTACCTAATAACAAAGTCGACATCGTTGTTAGCGACCGTGACTCGAACCTCGGGCACCGGGCCAGGGCGACCCCGATGGAACTCCACAGTGGCTCTGAATGCGTTCTTCAGCAGCTCGGTGAGGACGTACTCAATCGGCTGCGGGATGTAGGAGAAAGCCGCTTTACTGCCGTTGCCGTCAACTCGAATTGTCGGCGACTGGCCATATTTCATGTCGCACATTCGGGTAACGAGGGCGGCGCGACTCTCAACGAGGTCACCGGGGCAGAATTTGGTGCCGACGATGCCGACAAAGTCTGGCTTCTCCTGCCGCAGAGCCAGATGGTGTTCGCACAGCAGCCGGATGCCCAGCCGGGAGGTCAGGGTCCTGTCTAGGAAGGTTCTCACTAGGCCGGAGTCGCGGACGTGCCGGCCGCACTCGCGGAATCCTTCGGCCAGCATGGTCACAACGTCCTTGTGCTCGTCGAGCAGTTGGCGCAGCAGGCCAGAGTACTGGATCTCGTCCTCGGGCTCAGTCAGAGTCGGCGTATTCGACAGAATGTGGAAGGCCCGCAGGTAGAGCTCGTGCACCGCTAGCAGGGTTGGATGGCAGCCAACAACAAATGGCAGGGCTCGAAAATCGGCCACTCGATGGGCGATGCGGACTGGCAGTTCGCGCTGCAGATACTGAGCGGAGCGGAGCACCTGGTGGCTGTCTGCGGCTCGGCCTGAGTACAGCAGCGAGGCCGGGGTGAGGAGTACAGAATTCTTAGCAGCAGCCGCGTCCACAGCGGCCTGGTTGTAGTAGTGCGAGCAGGCCATCGACGGCGAGGGTGCCGGAGACACGATGGTACAGGCGGCAGTCGTCGTGGCAGAAGACGCTGCATTGTTGAAGCGAATCTGACCAGCTCTGGAAGGCGTCACTCGAGACAGAGCCCGGTAGGATACTAGCTTGGAGGCTCGACTCATTGCTATAAAATTTCGTTGATCCTTGTTTTACGCGATAGAACTCTCAAGGTATACTATTTAGGTAGGCGATCTCGTTTAACAGTTGATTTTTTGTCTTCTGAACTCTGAAGCCGCAGATTCAGAGCCCATTTTATGCATTGTGGAAATGGCTGAGCACGAGGCTTGGGAGTGATGCTATGGCCCAAGTCTCACTTCTGTAGAGAATGCTCCCCATGCTTGAAAATACTTCTATTTTTAGACTGAGGCGAGTAAAGCCTTCGCGTGGACACCCCCTATCGACCCCACCCCCGACCTTGAAGGGGACTGGGGCTGACTGTACATGGCGCGGATGAGTGTACATTGATGTGCCCGGTCTTCCTTACTATACAGTATACCCCCACTAAAAAAGTCTCTCCGTCACGCCCCTTTCGCGTGCGTGGAAGGACCGAACCGTTTAGTCTTTGAGGAGAGTTGGGGGGAGTGACGTGAGGGCGAGGTCATCCCTCTTTCTTTAAGTGAATTGTTGGGTGATAAATGTGTAATGTCTATTTCTACTAAATTACTTCAGCGAGTTCTATAGCACTGTAGCAGTTCAATCGAGGCGATTATTCTGTTAGTGTCTCATGCTGAAGTTAATGTTAGGATTATTTGTGAGAGAATTAATTTAAATCTACAGCTAAATTCAAATGATTTGTTAACTGCTACAATTGAAAAATATCGAATGCACTACTTAACAATCGCTTTCTAGGTAGTATAGCTAGCAAGTAGAAGTCAGTGAATGAAAAATAAAAATCGTTGCGCGGTGCCAGCGCGTTCTCAGGGCGTTATCAGGAGAGTTCTGAGAATGAAAGTCACGATCTGACTACATGCAGAGAGGAGCAACCCTTCTTTCACTCGTACATTGTTAGAAAGTTACGGGTTAGACTAAATGATCACTGAACTGCAAAAAATGCAAAACATTACCTTTCTCTTTCGCGGCCAGTTCCAACGTGCCAGTTACTGGGCTTAGCACGATAAACCCAGCTAAGAAAAATGTAATTACGCAAACTGGCTTGAGCGTATACTGAGTAAGCTGTCTCTATTGGATTATACAGGTATATTGGGTATATTAAAAATATATGGATCTATTTTCAAATTTAAGAGCCGTTCGTGTTAAGTGATGTTATTTTGATTTTTTACAATGCTCACTTATTTATTCCTAAATTATTCACTCACTAAGGAAATGCGAATTAGCGCCTCCTGACACACACGGATTAGTGCCCCTGACACACGGATTAGCGCCCCTGACACACACGGATTAGCGCCCCTGACACACATGGATTAGCGCCCCCTGACAAACACGGATTAGCGCCCCTGACACACACGGATTAGCGCCCCCTGACACACAAGGATTAGCGCCCCTGACACACACGGATTAGCGCCCCCTGACACACACGGATTAGCGCCCCTGACACACACGGATTAGCGCCCCCTGACACACGACAACACAGGATTTGAGGCGCCTCAGAACTAAACCTGCCCCCACATTCGCAGTGACTTTCGTGCCCCATACCACCCAGTTTAGCAAGGTGCGCGGTCTGCCACCTGGTGAACCCGCAAACTCATGAGTAACCTGAGACGCTCAGCTATTGCGTGAGATCTGAAATAATTAGCATTTGAGCTAGGCTCTTTGAGTTTCTTACGCAGCATGTTGTTTGTTCAGTTTGGGGGGGGGCGGTTGTACACCTGGTTTGTTGTTTGATAGGGTGAATAATTATGTTATTAACTTTGATTGCCTGTACAGCAGCTTGCACAGAAAGGACAGAAGCAGCACACCGACAGCTGCTGCATATACGAGTAAACTTACAAATGACCTGATTTGCATATACTTGGAGCACTTTTGCCTGCTTAGAAATCAATTGATCAACCAAACTGATGCTTTGAAATCAATTTATCAATCAGACTGATGCTTTGAAATCAATTGATCAATCAGACTGATGCTTTGAAATCAATTGATCAATCAGACTGATGCTTTGAAATCAACTGATCAATCAGACTGATGCTTTGAAATCAACTGATCAATCAGACTGATGCTTTGAAATCAATTGATCAATCAGACTGATGCTTTGAAATCAATTGATCAATCAGACTGATGCCTTGAAATCAATTGATCAATCAGACTGATGCTTTGAAATCAATTGATCAATCAGACTGATGCTTTGAAATCAATTGATCAATCAGACTGATGCTTTGAAATCAACTGATCAATCAGACTGATGCTTTGAAATCAATTGATCAATCAGACTGATGCTTTGAAATCAATTGATCAATCAGACAGGTGCTTTAGTATCAACCGATAAATTTACTCAAATCAACTGATCATCAATAGAGCAAAAGGAGTTTTATCAACCCCAATCAATGCGTTGATCAGTGAACTACCGATGCTCTCACGATTGCTCTCAACAGTGACCCTATAATTGATGCATGTAAATGTCTTACTTTAATCGAAATATTTAAAAGTGGCCGCCCAAATTCAATATTAGTGGCAATTTCACGCAAGCGCATGGCAGTGGTATACTCGTATATAAAACTGCATGTACATGTCATGTACTGTGCATTTCTCAATTTGCATTCCTGAAACCTCAACAAAAATAGTGGACTCTCTGCCCCTCTCAAATTCTGTCTCTTGCTTGAATTTCAAATACATGTAGACCTACCCTAAGTAAAAATGGTCTGTCTAAATACTCGACCATGCCAGAAAAGTAGAAAAAAACTCGAATTCGAAGATAAGAATTGCAGATCCACTTATCTCCATGCCGATTTTTAGCGGGCAAAGCTTTCTGCTTCTGCGGCTTCGACTGCAAATTGTCAAGTTAGAGAGGCCAAAAATGCGCTTGTGAATGGCGGGACCGCCCAGGTAGACTTAGTAACGCCCTAACAGTCTAACAGGTAGCGTTCCTGTCTAACAGGCTACGTAGTCCTGTCTAACAGGTTACGTAGCCCTGTCTAACAGGTTACATAGTCCTGTCTAACAGGTTACGTAGTCCTGTCTAACAGGTTACATAGTCCTGTCTAACAGGTTACATAGTCCTGTCTAACAGGTTACATAGTCCTGTCTAACAGGTTACATAGTCCTGTCTAACAGGTTACGTAGTCCTGTCTAACAGGTTACATAGTCCTGTCTAACAGGTTACGTAGTCCTGTCTAACAGGTTACATAGTCCTGTCTAACAGGTTACGTAGTCCTGTCTAACAGGTGACACAGTCCTGTCTAACAGGTGACACAATCCTGTCTAACAGGTGACACAATCCTGTCTAACAGATGACACAATCCTGTCTAACAGGTGACACAATCCTCTTTAACAGGTGACACAATCCTGTCTAACTGATGACACAATCCTGTCTAACAGGTGACACAATCCTCTTTAACAGGTGACACAATCTTGTCTAACAGGTGACACAATACTCTTTAACAGGTGACACAATCCTGTCTAACATCTGCGGTCTCAGTCACACAGATATTTGTGAGTTGTCACAATCAAATACATCAAGTGAAATGAGTAAAGGCAAGGGACACATGTCAAGTTCTGATGAACTTCTGCAACATAACAGTTCAAAGTGTATTGAAGGTGTTCAAAGCACCAAAGCGAACTACAACTAGAGCTTGTTAAAAATTGTAAAACTTGTCAGAAAATGACAAAAATCAAACTTCAGCGGCTACAGCATGTAGAAATATTTCGCTAAAGACTTATTCAGAACAAATTACAGATTGTTTTGTTGAACGCCGTTTGTTTACGCGAATTGGTTGAAATAAAATTAGACAGATCAAGTTAAAGACAAAGCTAGAAAAAAGTTCTATTGCCGAACAATGACGCCTTAGTGTAAAGAAAAACACTGACTTAGCATAAATTAATTCGATTAAGTTACGTTTTAGAACCCAAGTAGCTCAGAAGATGTTTATTGTGGCACACTGCATTGCACAAACAATATGCTAATATTAAGAAAGTTAGTGGAAAAGAGAGATAAAGACGGAGAGTTGAGAGTGGAGAGAGATGCAGAGTGGAGAGGTGAGAATGGATAGAGATGCAGAGTGGAGAGGTGAGAGTGGAGAGAGATGCAGAGTGGAGAGGTGAGAGTGTAGAGAGATGCAGAGTGGAGAGGTGAGAGTGTAGAGAGATGCAGAGTGGAGAGGTGAGAGTGGAGAGAGATGCAGAGTGGAGAGTTGAGAGTGGATAGAGATGCAGAGTGGAGAGGTGAGAGTGGATAGAGATGCAGAGTGGAGAGGTGAGAGTGTAGAGAGATGCAGAATGGAGAGGTGAGAGTGTAGAGAGATGCAGAGTGGAGAGGTGAGAGTGGATAGAGATGCAGAGTGGAGAGGTGAGAGTGGATAGAGATGCAGAGTGGAGAGGTGAGAGTGTAGAGAGATGCAGAGTGGAGAGGTGAGAGTGTAGAGAGATGCAGAGTGGAGAGGTGAGAGTGTAGAGAGATGCAGAGTGGAGAGGTGAGAGTGGATAGAGATGCAGAGTGGAGAGGTGAGAGTGTAGAGAGATGCAGAGTGGAGAGGTGAGAGTGTAGAGAGATGCAGAGTGGAGAGGTGGATAGAGATGCAGAGTGAAGGTGTGAGAGTGGAGAGAGATGCAGAGTGAAGGTGCGAGAGTGGAGAGAGATGCATGGAGAGCAGAGTAAATTACCCAAAAGAGTGCCGGAGATAGCTCGCAAGATCGGGAAAAAGCCATAATTTTCGTACGGAAACACAGAATACGGTAAGCATTGATAAAACAGAAATGTAAAATATTGCGCACCAACAGGTAAGAGAAGCAATTATATGAGCAATTCGTTATTTTATAAAAAATATATAATCAATAAATTTAAACAAAAATATATTCGGCCGCGCGAATTCAAACAAATTATTGGGTCTGCGAAAATCAGTAGGGGATGCCGCCTGTGCCGCCGCTCTCGCCTAGCAGGGTGCGGCGGTTGTCCATCAGCGTTGGCTGGGCGCTGATGCTGGACAGCAGTGACCGCGGCACTTTGTCGTAGTACAGGTGCAGAATGTCCCGGTCTGCCGGGCAGCTGGTGCGAAAGGCGTCGCAGGCGGTGTACATGCCAACCAGATAGTCCTGAAGGTGGCGAAGCTCCTCCGGGATGGTGAAGCCTCGATAGAACTGGGAACGAGGCGGTGAGGGTTATTTCATTCACGAGGTGGACAATTGAAGTAGAAGAAGCCTTTCCTGGAAACTGTAATTGAACCTACATTCTACTTCCGCCCTACCCTATACTTCGACCCTCGACTTCCGCTCTACCCAACACTCGACTTCCGCCCTACCCTATACTTCGACCCTCGACTTCCGCTCTACCCAACACTCGACTTCCGCCCTACCCTGCACTCGACTTCCGCCCTACCCTGCACTCGACTTCCGCCCTACCCTGCACTCGACTTCCGCCCTACCCTGCACTCGACTTCCGCTCTACCCAACACTCGACTTCCGCCCTACCCTATACTTCGACCCTCGACTTCCGCTCTACCCAACACTCGACTTCCGCCCTACCCTGCACTCGACTTCCGCCCTACCCTGCACTCGACTTCCGCCCTACCCTGCACTCGACTTCCGCCTTACCCTGCACTCGACTTCCGCCCTACCCTGCACTCGACTTCCGCCCTACCCTGCACTCGACTTCCGCCCTGCCCTGCACTCGACTTCCGACCTACCCTAGACAGTCCTACACTCGACCTCCGTCCCACCCTAGACACTTCGGCGGCCAATGTGACAAAAGGCCCAACCCCAAGCCCCGAAGTGTCTAGGGTGGGACGGAGGTCGAGTGTAGGACTGTCTAGGGTAGGGCGGAAGTCGAGTGTAGGGTAGGGCAAAAGTCGTGCAAGGTAGGGTGCAGGTCGAGTTCAGTTCCAGTTTTCTAGGAGAGGCTGGTCCGACCTCTCGGATCAGATTTACCTCTCCGGCCAGTCTGACGTGATGCAGCTTAGGCATGAGCTGGCAGTCGGCATAGGTAAGCTCATCTGACAGCAGATAACGGCACGGCCGCAGCCCCAGGAAGTTGTCGATCTTGCGCAGCGAGTTGATCAACGGCGCCCGGTTGTCGGTTTTGAGCATGAGGCTGAAGTTTTTGTACAGATCGCAGATGGCCTTCTCGGCGTTGGCTTCGTCTCGCGAGTCTTTCGGCAGGGCCAAGTTGGGACAGCGGAAAGCGTCCATCAGCTGCTCGATCTCGTCGTTTGTGTCGGCAGGGTCGGGAGCGTCGGCGGCGTTACTCGTCTTGAGCCTGGGATCGGGGCCTTTTGTCACATTGGCCACTGGTAGGCGGCGGCTGACATTCAAGGCCAGGTAAGAATCAGGTGGCACATCCGGGTTTACGGTGGTCAAGTAAAGCTCAGTGAGTTTCTTCTCGGCCAGGATGTAGAATGCCAGAATCCATTGCTGGCTGATTGGGCAGGGGCCTTTCTCTTCGCGAGCGATCTGCGAGGCCTGCAGAGAAAAATTGTATTTTCATTTTTTATCACTTGTGATTTGCATTCGGCATTTTTTAAATTCAGCCATGCAAATTACACATAAATTTAAAATATCCTTAATCATTCAACAATAAATTATTCTATGATAAAGGCAGTATCGAAAATAGATCTTCAACAATGTTTTACAATTAAAACTCAATACATGATATATTGCTTAAAAAACTATAGATACAAATAGCTAAAATGATATTTGCAATACAAAAAATGCATTTAAATCCAAGTTAATTATGGATTTAATTTTGATATGGATAGCAGATGGGTATGAGTTAAAAAATGTTGTTAAACTGTCATTTTATTCATTCCTAAAAATGAAGCAAGTAGAGTAAAGCATGTTTACGAGCTAATGCACCTTTTTATTAACAAAGAGAGTGAGTACAGTTTGCTTACCTTAATAAACAGTTCTATTGAAGGGATGCTCTCGGTACCATTAGCAACTGGTGTTTGTTCGACTTCAGAAGTAGATGCCATAATTTTCAATGTATGCGAATCTAATGCTAGAAATATGTAGGCGTGATTTATAATAAGGACAATGCACAGTTCGTGATATATGTGAATGGCTAAAACCCTAGATGCATTATTTACGAAAAGCTACCAACGTAACGCCTACTGTCTCAGTAACGAAAAAATCGTCCTCAGATATTTAGCTTATTCAGCTTTTATAAAATGAGCGAGCGCGATAACACAAACGTTTACATTAGTGCTCAAAATAAAACAATTTAGCTCTTAAGGGTCAAAACTGCAAAAGCATATTTATTGTAATATTTTAGTTTACTTACATGCAACACTATATTTTGATCATTAACTCTTTAAAATTCTTATAATTACCTTGAATATCACGAGATATAATAAAATACCGGAATTAGTAGAGTCGTCCTTGGTCTACGCAAGGATCTATAGAATTAAAATGGTTTCGTATAATGCAGCACAGGGGCTTTCAGAATACTCCATTTATTTACTATTCTAGCTTCTGATATTATCTTTTTCGAAGACTGACGAATCTTGAAAAATTCTGCATGAAAGTGCATAAAATCGGTAACCGCGATATAAAACTAGATTAAGTTAATAAAAAGTCAAGCTAAACGATTACAGCAGCCCGATGAATTGTCCATTCTTCTGTGATATAACTTGTATTCTCTTATGTTTCTTTGTTTTTTGTAAAACTTTTGTTGTTAGCTTTAGATTAATATAATTATTTTATCTTATTGATTTTAATAATATTCTTTTATTAAATTTTAAAACTTAAAAAGGAAAATTTTTAGCGCCTAGCTATAGCTCAAGCTTGTTGAAATTGAATAATGAGTGAATCGAAGCAGAATAATCAAACAATTGGAAAATGAAAATATAAATATTATACAATTTTGCGAGGGTAAATCAAAAACATATATGATTCTGTAATGGTTATAAGATGGAGCATGAAAAATCTGTCCACATTTAGCACTAAAAGGACGTACTTCAACTTACCATCACCAATAATGCCAGTTGTCTGTCGAGGTGAAATTTCAGCTCTGACTGTATTTTCGTTGAATATTTCTGGCTCGGGGAAGCAAATATTTGATTTGGACTTCTTTATTTTATCAGGTTGTTTTGCACTAACAAAGGAACAAGCTGGGCTACGATCCTCTGATTCCGTGAAGACTGAGAACTCTATTTCTCGAAGCGATTTCTTACTTCTACGGCGCATGGTGGATGAAGTCGTAAAGATTGACGGCACAGCATTCGGATACAGCCTCTTTCTGGTACTTGGCTGAAAGCCTTCCATCTGCTCTTTAAAGCAATCCAGCTCGAAATGCTCAGAGCATAGTTTGGAGGAAGCGGATGGCTTGAAGTCTTTCCTGTTCAGCGCTGCCAACCATTTGGTTTTCGTGTCCTCGTCTTTGGGGAAAGCGTGAAACGATACGCTAAGGCCGCGTGTATTCTTTGAGGAATTTCTGCATCCCGGGGCGCAGCAGAACTGGCCTTCGATTCGCCTCTTCTGTAATCTGCTGTTACAGTCGGATTCCATTTTTTGCTTGTTTACTTCCTTCGTAGTTAGTTCACTTGCGAAAATGATTTACTAGATCGAGCGCTTCCTCTCCTTGCACTGAAGCTAGGGGTTTTAAGGGCCTTGAAGCCAGTGCAGTGGCGTAGAGTGTGACATGGGGAGTGAGAAACGCCTGGCATAAAGCGCGCAAAGCACTCACAAGTTATCGATTGGTTGTGGCTGGTGGCCATATGAGGGGGGGGGGGGCAGAAATGGGGAACACTGGGGATGGCGGAGCACAGACAGACCACGGATTGTATCTATAGCTAGACTGGATATGATCCCCTCGGCGTGTTTTTTGACAAAAATTCTGTGGAAAAAACTGGTCCCAGCTTGGTACCACCAAAAAATCGATAGTTGTGTGAAGGTGAAGGGGAACAGGATAGTGGGTACAGAGTATTTAATGGTCATTCTGGTTCTACTACTCCACCTTTTATACGCGTTAAATAAGCCATTCTCTCAGTGTTACCTCGTAAACAACACAAAACGGGCAGCAAGCCGCATCCCGCCCAATTCTGCATCGTCACAGCAGCGATGCGGCGGGGTCAAAGAACCAGATTTATTTTATACCCATAATGCTTTTATCTCTCACCCGCCGTCCTCATCCCATTGTTTGCATTCCCGATCGCCCCTGCTCGTCGTCTCGACCCGCCTCCACGCATCGGGTGCTGTCGGCCAACATGAACCTGGCTTATTGGAATCTTCTGCTCCACAACGAACCAGACGAGAGATTCCTCCGAAAAATTCCTCCGAAGCCTTCATAACGCCTTTTGCCTCATCAACAAGCCTCCGTCTGCCTTCAGGCACTCTGCCAACTGACTATGGCGACCAGGTTGACAAGCAATTAACTCTCCGAAGAGCTCCGCCTTGACCGCTTAAAACCCGTTAGCGGACGCGTCATGGTGAATGCTATCGGCGCAATTCCTAAGTCTGACGGCAGCGTTCGGATCATTCACAATCTCTCTCCAGTCCTTCCGGCTGTTCGGTCAACGAAGTTATGAGCAGAAGCGGAGTCTGAGATTCTCCTCCGTGCAGGATCTGGTGCGTCCCATCTGGCCTGGCTCGCTTATCGACAAGGTTGATCTGAAGCAGGCCTATCGCTCTGTCGGCATCCACCCGGATGATCAGGTGCTGATGGGGCCTCAGCTGGCGACTGCAGTCGGCATGATCAACAAGCTGTCCTGCAGGCACCCATCTGTTCCTCCTATTGCCTCGAGTCTGGCATGGGATCCAGCTACAGGAGAGTTTCACCTTCTCGGTCACATGCAGCTCACTAGCGACTCTGCATCTCGGATGCTGTACTCAAAACATGAGCTCGTGAACTTTTGCTTTCGCCACTATGGCTCTCTGAGTGTCTATTTTACTGAGTTTATCTCGCACACTATCTCTGCCGCGTACCACGTATTGTACAAAATCACCCTCCTTTTACAGCCTTTTACAGGCCTTTTACAGGTCGTAGCCGCGCCCCACTGCCCCGCCGTGTCCGTGCCCACCCTGTGCCGCCTTTCGCACCCAGCACCCGGAAATCGTATGCTGCAGCCACCTGCGACTCTGGAGTGAGTTCTGTAGACAGCAGCGGGTTTTCCCCACGGTCGCATCGAAGTCGGACATCTGCAACTTCACCGCCTTCTTATTGGAGCGAGGCGGCGCCTCCTACTCATCAAAGCTTGCAAACCAGCCTCAGCGCAGTGTCCTTCATTCACAGGGCGACGGCAGCACCGGATCCCACCAATGACAACGCCCGACAACGCCCGACTAGCTCTCGTCTGGCCGTTGGAGCCCGACGCCTACTAAGCAGGCAGCGGCCAAAAGGGCAGAGCCGCTGCAGCCGCATCATCTCTGCCTGCTCTGCAACAGCCCTCTGCTTCAGCAATTGCTGCCTGGCATCGATCCTCTCGTGGCTTTCAAGGCTGCGCTGCTGGTCGCCTGGTGCATGGGGCGTCCTTCGTCTGGGCGAGCTGCCTCCATCTACCGCTGGCGCTGTTTTGCGCTACAGTGCGCTGTCTGTCTGCACCGGCGGCCTTCGTCTGACCATCGGCAAGTCGAAGACCAACCAGTTCAAGGAGCATCAGCTGCTGGTCTTCCTTCCGCAATGCCCCGACTGCCCACCGACCTGCCCAGTTTCTGCCCTCGCCACTCATCTGCGTGTGGGAACTAGGCTGTCGAGCCGCAACAGCCACTCTTCTCTGCCCTGCATGGGTGCCCACACAGTCCCGTTTGCTGCCTAATTGACCTTAATAATCTGTCTGCTTTAGCGGGGCCTGTCGATATGAGGCATTCTGAGGGCAACTTCTCAGGCGGCAGTCTGCGCAGGGGCGGAGCCAGCGCTGCTTTGCGGGTTTGGTCTCTTCGTGTGCCCGACATCCGTTGCCTAATGCAGGTGACTGGCGCTCCAACTCCGTTTTCTGCTATTTCTCGGACGATGCAGCTTTTGCACGCGGGCGTTCGATCCAGCGAAATATGCTGTTTCCATTAGCTAACCCTAATTCTTTCCCCGCTTTTTCTTCTTTTCGGGGTTGGAGTCGCGGGGTTTCGTTGCTTCATGCTCGCTGCCAATCCCGCCGTTTTTGCTTTCCTATTGCTGCTGGTTGGGTTGCGGATTAATTAGCTCGACTTTCACTGTTCCCTTTCCTATCCGAAAAATCCCATCCTATTATTTAGCTTGCGTTATCCGTCATGCTAATAGCTCACTCAGTCCTTATTTATTTAATGAACAACAGTTAAACCCCATTCAGCTTACAAGATAAGATAGCCCTGGGAGTACGTACGAAGTATACGAGCGTATTGAGTGAGACGCGACGTTTAAAAAACATAATTAGCGCATGCACGCACATTTTTAATCTATTTAGCGTACATTAAGTGAAGTGAGGGTGTTTTAGACAGGAAAGGAAACACATTTAGGTTAGGTCTATTTGTATTGGGTATGGTCTGTAGTATGCAACGTGAAGTGTACTCTGGCTAGCTAAATAGAATTGAAATCGTTAGCTAGTTGGCACAACTTTTCCTATGTTTTCTGTTGACACAACAAACTGCCCAGTTTTCTGTTGGCTTTTTTATGCTCTTGTCTAATGAAGATCGTATAAAGTAAACCCTTTTATTCTTGAAATTTAAATCTTGAGTCATCATTTCCTTTGTGAGAAAAACTAAATCATTAGGCCTATTCTAGTAGATAACCATTTATGTTATAATTTTAGCTCTGCACTACGATCTAGATATTTTTACTCTACTTTTGAAACTTGCCTTTGCCTGAGTAAAAATACCATAGCCTAATAAAACTTACAAATCTTTTCATACTTTGATGTTTTAATACTTTTGTAGGCCTACTTAAACCAGTTTCTATGCATGATATCATTGTTTTTCTATTAGGCCTATCTATATACAATTTAATCTAATAATATAAGAGAATAATCAAAATAGATAGAAAAACCTTTATAGCAAGAATCAAGATCTGCAGAAAGTTAGCCTTTAGGCCTAAACTGCATGTTATAACTTTTATATGTTTTTAGTCTTGTTGACTTTTTGCTTTTTTTCTATAGCCTTACTATGGGCAACAAATTGAACCTTCTAAAAAGAGTAAAAAATGAAAGTTTCATCAAAATTTTAAGCCAATATAAGACAAAAGGTTGGTGGGTTGACAAGAATTGAAAAAAGTTTATATTTAAGCTTTGAATTTTATAATGACTTTAAACTATAATTTAGGCCCTACCCTTGGCTTAGGCCTTGTTTATTTTGAAAAATGCAAAAGCCCTTAATTTTTTGACTATACCTATAAGTATAACTATAAATATCCTATATACTAAAAATGAGTTGTCTGTATGTGGGTAGGTATGCGATAGATTTCAAAAAAAATGGCTCAACCGATTTTCTTCAAACCTGCACCATTTGATCAGAAATTTTCCTGGGACGGTACATGCATCTTGGCTAAGAAATTGCTCAATGTTAAAGGGATTAAATATTCGAAAAACCTGCTTTTTTGCAAAGGTCAAGCAGCTCTTTCGACCTAAAATTCATTGTAAGAATGCTAGAGAAAAAACTGACTGGCTGAATTCCGATTGTGATAAAGATTGCATCACAACAAGTTGAAAACAGTGCCGAAGAAATGCACACACGACTTGATTTAAATTGCGTAACCAATATTGCTAACTCAAATTGAGACTGATACTGGCTGACTGAGAAATTGATTATGTCATAACTTTTTACTTCAATTGACTTGCTGTAAGAATTGAATTATAAGGGCCACAATTCATGTTCTCCAATTGGAAAGATATAGCCAAGATGCGAACAGACTGGAATGCTAATGTAGCGACCTGGGTTCAAATCTTAGTAGTGCAAAAAGATTTTTTTTATCAAAACACCTTAAAAACACAACAAAACTGCTAAACATAATAGAAGCGCAATGTCAAACAACGAAGAGCCACCATGTCGAACATTATAGAGCCAACATTTCGAATATAAAAGAGTTACCATGTCAAACATAAAATAAGCACTATGTCAAACATATACGTGACTCCATGTCAACGATTAAAAAGCCACCATTTCAAACATAGAAGAGCCACTATGTCAAACCTAAACAAGCCACCACGTCTAACATTTAAGAGCCACCATGTCAAACATTTAAGAGCCACCATGTCAAACATTAAAGAGCCCCCATGTCAAACATTTAAGAGCCACCATGTCAAACATTTAAGAGCCACCATGTCAAACATATATGTGACTTTATGTCAAACTTTAAAGAGCCACCATTTCGAACATCAAATAGCCACTTTGTCGAAAATTAAAGAGCCACCGTGTCAAACATAGAAGAGCCACCATGTTAAACATAGAAGAGCCACCATGTCAGACATTAAAAAGCCACCGTATCAAACATAAAAGAGTTACCATGTAGAACAAAAAACAGCCACCATGTCGAACATAAAAGAGCCACCATGTAGAATATTAAAGAGCCACCATGTAGAATATTAAAGAGCCACCATGAAGAACATTAAAGAGCCACCATGAAGAACATTAAAGAGCCACCATGTCAAACATAAAAGAGCCACCATGTCAGACATTAAAAAGCCACCGTATCAAACATAAAAGAGTTACCATGTAGAACATTAAAGAGCCACCATTTCAAACAGTAAAGAGCCACCATGTCAAACATAAAAGAGCCACCATGTCAAACATTAAAAAGCCACCATGTCAAACATAAAAGAGCCACCATGTAGAATATTAAAGAGCCACCATGAAGAACATTAAAGAGCCACCATGTCAAACATTTAAGAGCCACCATGTCAAACATTTAAGAGCCACCATCTCAAACATATATGTGACTTTATGTCAAACTTTAAAGAGCCACCATTTCGAACATTAAATAGCCACTTTGTCAAACACTAGAGAGCCGCCGTGTCAAACATAAAAGAGCCACCAGGTTAAACATTAAAGAGCCACCATGTCAGACATTAAAAAGCCACCGTATCAAACATAAAAGAGTTACCGTGTAGAACATTAAAGAGCCACTATTTCACACAGTAAAGAGCCACCATGTCAAACATAAAAGAGCCACCATGTCAAACATTAAAAAGCTACCATGTCGAACATAAAAGAGCCACCATGTCAAACATTAAAAAGCTACCATGTCGAACATTAAAGAGCTACCATGTCAAACATTAAAGAGCCACCATGTCAAACATTAAAGAGCCACCATGGCGAACATTAAAGAGCCACCATGGCGAACATTAAAGAGCCACCATGTCAAACATAAAAGAGCCACCATGTCAAACATTAAAAGTCACCATGCTAAACATTAAAGAGCCACCATATCAAGCATAAAAGAGGCACCATGTCAAACCTAAAAGAGCCATCATGTCAAACATAAAAGAGCCAACATGTCAAACATTAAAAAGCTACCATGTCGAACATTAAAGAGCTACCATGTCAAACATTAAAGAGCTATCATGTCGAACACAAAATAGCCACCATGTCAAACATTGAAGAGACACTATGTCAAACGTATACGTGACTCCATGTCAAACATAAAAGTGCCACCATGTCAAACTTTAAAGAGCCACCATGGCGAACATTAAAAA
The DNA here is from genome assembly GCA_002269645.1 of Macrostomum lignano. Taxonomy (NCBI): domain Eukaryota; kingdom Metazoa; phylum Platyhelminthes; family Macrostomidae; genus Macrostomum; species Macrostomum lignano. Next base: position 78,026 of record NIVC01002322.1, read on the forward strand.
GCCACCATGTCAAACATAAAAGTGCCACCATGTCAAACATTAAAGAGCCACCATGTCGAACATTAAAGAGCCACCATGTCAAACACTAAAGAGCCACCATGGCGAACATTAAAGAGCCACCATGGCGAACATTAAAGAGCCACCATGTCAAACATAAAAGAGCCACCATGTCAAACATTAAAAGTCACCATGCTAAACATTAAAGAGCCACCATATCAAGCATAAAAGAGCCACCATGTCAAACCTAAAAGAGCCATCATGTCAAACATAAAAGAGCCAACATGTCAAACATAAAACAGCCAACATGTCAAACATAAAGAGCCACCATGTCAAACATTTAAGAGCCACCATGTCAAACATATATGTGACTTTGTGTCAAACATTAAAGAGCCACCTTTTCGAACATTAAAGAGCCACCATGTCAAACATGAAAGAGCTATAACATGAAGAATATTAAAGAGCCACCATGTCGAACATTTAAGAGCCACCATGTTAAACCTAAAAGAGCCACCATGTTAAACCTAAAAGAGCCACCATGTTAAACCTAAAAGAGCCACCATGTTAAACCTAAAAGAGCCATCATGTTAAACCTAACAGAGCCATCATGTCAAACCTAAAAGAGCCACCATGTCGAACATTTAAGAGCCACAATGTAAAATATTAAAGAGCCACCATTTCGAACATATAAGTGACTTTATGTCAAACATTAAAGAGCCACCATGTCAAACATTAAAGAGCCACCATGTTAAACATAAAAGAGCCACCATGTAGAATATTAAAGAGCCACTATGTTGAACATTAAACAGCCATCATGTCAAACCTAAAAGATCCACCATTTCGAACACTTAAGAGCCACAATGTAGAATATTAAAGAGCTACCATGTCAAACATTTAAGAGCCACCATGTAAAACATTAAAGAGCCACCATTTGAAACATTAAAGAGTCACCATGTCAAACATTAAGGAGCCACCATGTCAAACATTTAAGAGCCACCATGTCAAACCTAAAAGAGCCACCATGTCAAACATAAAAGAGCCACCATGTCAAACATAAAAGAGCCACCATGTCAAACATAAAAGAGCCACCATGAAAAACATTAAAGAGCCACTTTCTCGAACATTAAAGAGCCACCATGTCAAACATTTAAGAGCCACCATGTCAATTATATATGTGTCTTTATGTCAAACATTAAAGAGCCACCATTTCGAACATTAAGGAGCCACCATGTCAAACATTTAAAAGCCTCCTTTTGAAACATTAAATAGCCACTTTGTCGAACATTAAAGAGCCACTGTGTCAAACATAAAAGAGCCACTGTTTCAAACATAAAAGAGCCACCAGGTTAAACATTAAAGAGCCACCATGTCAAACATAAAAGAGCCACCATGTTAAACATAAAAGAGCCACCATGTCTGACATTAAAAAGCCATCGTTTCAAACATAAAACAGTTGCCATGTAGAACATAAAACAGCCACCATGTCAAACATAAAATTTACACAATTTCAAACATAAAAGTAAGCGAATTTTAAAGGAGCCACTATAATGCTAAGGAAATTGTCGCACTAGCTACTTATTGTCTGGTGGATGCTTGCTATTTGGGGATGCTATCTATGTAGGGGATGCTTGCTATCTGGGGGATGCTTGCTATCTGGGGGATGCTTGCTATCTGGGGGATGCTTGCTTTCTTGGGATGATTTCTTTTTGCATTGCACTTCCTTTGAGTATTTTGTCTGTTTTCTTTGTGAAGGCCTTTTTTGGCTATCTTTTTGTTACTTGTAGAGAACAGAGGTTCTATACAGATGTCCCCCAAAGGGGGGCGAAGATTGCTAGTAACTATACTATATCACAATTTTTAACAAGCATTATCTATAAAAAATATAACAATTTAATTATCATGTCAATGAAAACTAGATATACTTAGTATATTTATTTATAAAAGGTTTCTTCTCTAGTAGTTTTTGCAAAGAACCCTACCTATTTTGCAAATCTGCCTATGCCTAATGCCTCTATAACTATATTGTACTGGCAAGTCATGGCACCTTTACTGAAGTCTCTTATTATAGCCTGTTTAAGGATAGAATGAGAGATTAGAGAAGTTGAAAAGAGAAATAAGAGAAGAGGGTAGGGAATTAAGCTAAGCAAAGACAAGCCTTGAGCATTCCAGATTGCTATTATTGAGTTTCAAAGGACATTGTTGCCAGCACTGACATACTGAAGCAAGTATTTGTTATACAAATATACAAACCAATGCATGTCAGGCCCAACACAATGGCAGATGCTAATGCACCCTATCAGCTGGTTAACCTTACTATGGAGCTGGCCCAAGCGCTAAAACCAGGCGACATCATTGAGAACTCCTATTACATGTTCTGGCATCCCTACATAGTTGAGAGCATTTTATCCAGCCTGGAGTCTGACTCATCAGAGGACAGCCCCCCGGTGACAGTTCGAGTTATTCATTATGGACGTCGAGACCTATTCGAACCAATCTCTGTGCTACAAGAGAACATAACTCTGGATTCTACCAATACAGCCAATGGTCACTTTCGATTGTACAGATTTAACTTGGCAGATTGCAGACCGGATGAGGAGACAGTGAAGCTGGCTAGGGATCGGATTGGAGAAACTGACCATCGGATGCTGAGTAACAATGCCACATATTTTGCACTGTCCTGCAGACTCACAGATGAAGCATTTGACCGATGCAAGCGAAATATTGGCAGGTTTCGGGTGGTCAATCCGATTGGGTGATCTGTTAATTAAACTCTCTGATTGATTCGATTTGAATTCATACTCGCATAGTAGTGCTAAATATGTTACAGTGCTAATTATAAGGATATCGCCTTAAAACCTTGTAATTTTGTGTAATTCCCTAATTATATCCACAGATATTAGAATAACTAGATGGGCCACTTAGCACATTTGCGTGTAATCTACTTTCAGTTCAGTAGTAAGTTAAACAGAAGCATTTTAATGTATTTTAAAGTTATTGGCTCTTACCCCCCCCAGCTTAAACTCTCCAACCGCGCCTTTCCACACTACCCCCCGCCCCGCCCCAATTTTTATTGCCTTTCTTGGAATTCCAAAAGCTGCCATGTACATTTCAGTGGACTGGCTAATGTACATTATTGCTGAACCAATTAGCAAGCTGTTTGCGCCTGCAAGATTGGGCTTCTAAGCTTATCAAATTCATTTCAGTTGCCTTTATTTTATAAAATAGCTTATGCATTCTTCTTTGCTACTGAACTGAAAGTAGAAAGCTGTTTTACTAAGTATTGCAATATATATGCCTCAGTGGCCCATCTAGTTATTTTAGTATCTGTGATTGTATCTAATTGCCATATTTTTATTACACCTGCTATAGTGGGCAGATGTGCAATTGACAGCTCAGCCGCAGCTATTGCACAGTAGGGAATACAATCCCGGGATTTTGATTAGGCCTAAATCCCAGGATCACATTAGTCCCGGGATCCTGATCCCGGTTTGCAATAATTGTTCCGTTGGGTCGAGAATCGAATCCCCGACCTTTTAGTCGTGAGTCCAACGCATTATATGTAATTCTCTAATTGTCCCTAATTGCCATGTATAATTCCCTGATTTTTAATTTTCACATCTGCGTGATTTCAGATGTGTTGCCTCTTAATTATTTATTTTAATTTTTAGTTTATAGGAAGTTCACTTGTATAACTTCGGCTTATATTTTGAGTGCTACTTCTAGCTACCTATTCTTAATGCTTTCATGACGCTACTTATCATACTAGTAGTATAGTATTTGCTTGTATATTTTACCGTAATTTCGGAACCCTTTTACCTGGAATAAATGAATTTTAAATGCCGCAGTCCTCTGCTGCACTGCATGATTGTATTTGTCAAATTGCCAAATATCGGGCTACCAAAAGTAGCAATACGGAAAATCTCATTTTTTTAAACCAAAACGTTCAAAAAAGTTCTAAAAACACTAACCTTACTTTATTAACCTTATTTAAAAGCACTTACCTTACCAGACGTTGAAGTTCATCTACATGTACAACAAGCCTTTTTGGCTTTGATAAATAATTATACTGAAAAATAAAATGCCAAAAATAGCGTACTCTGCAGCTTGCCTTTAAGTCAGTTAGGCCATAAAGCAATTACGCTCGTACAGCTGACAGAAGAGAGGCGGGGCTCAGACAGCCTGACAGCTTTTTTGATACAGCACTAAATACGGTATTTCAGTGCAGTAAGGAACTCGAGTGCCAATTTTCTGCAGAGCTGCACTGCTGTGACTGACTGCATGCAGTTCGCTTGCTGTTACTCAGTGCGGATTGGATCTGTGTGTGAATCATCTCCAATCTCCTCATCTCCCTGTATCTCTCCCTCTCCCTGTCTACCCCTCCCTATGCTATTCCCCTAGACTCTGCGGCGTCTGACGTATCTGACGCCCTGCTCTAACTGTGAACTTGCATGCGGGGCTGTGTATTTTGTTGTTGTCTCCCCCTCCCTGTCTCCCCTCCCCGTCTCCCACTCCCTGTCTTCCCCTATCTGTCCTCCCCTCGCTGTCTCCCCCTCCCTGTCTCTCTCCTTGTCTCCCCTCCCCGTCTCCCACTCCTGTCTTCCCCTCCCTGTCTCCCACTCTGTCTTCCCCTCCCTGTCTCCTCCTCCTCCCTGTCTCCCCCTCCCTGTCTCCTCCTCCCTGTCTTCCCCTCTGTCTTCCCCTCCCTGTCTCCCCCTCCCTGTCTCCTCCTCCCTGTCTCCCCCTCCTTGTCTCCCCTCCCCCGTCTCCCACTCCTGTCTCCCCTCCCTGTCTTCCCCTCCCTGTCTCCCCCTCCCGTCTCCCCTTCCTCCGTCTCCCCCTCCCGTCTCCCCTTCCTCCGTCTCCCACTCCTGTCTCCCCCTCCTTGTCTCCCCTCCTTGTCTCCCCTCCCCCCATCTCCCACTCCGTATTTCCTCTCCCGCGGTTTCCCTCTACCTGTCTTTCTCTTTTCTTCTCTCTTTTCGTTCTCTTCATGCCCAGGTCTCACGTCTTCCCTCCCTTATATGCTCCCCTCCTCTCCTCTCTTCTTCCTTCAAATTTTGCGACCCATAATGCTGAACAGCAGGCGGATTTTATATCCCCCACATCCCCATAAACAGAGACAGAACACAAAAGTGTATACGGATCATGTGCTATAGCAGTGCTGGCATGCTGCTTATAATACGTACAACTAGGGATCGCTTCGGTCATAACTAAGTTCGTATATGCACTGCCGGGCACTCATGCAGCAGTGCTACAGCAGTAATGCAAAATTTTAATACTGACCGCGTTAATACCAATACCTGTGCAGACTTACTAATACCATGATGTGTATAAATGTATTTACAATGTCTGCAATAGTCATATACATTATAGATTTCCCACGTGTGCGTATAACAGTGTTGCGTCAGTAGCCTGACTCTGTTGTCTCTGTCACTCTGTTGTAACTCTCAGGTCTCTGTGTCAGCATGTTTCTGTCACTGTCTGCTGTAATTCTCTCAGGTCTCTGTGTCAGCATGTTTCTGTCACTGTCTGCTGTAATTCTCTCAGGTCTCTGTGTCAGTATGTTTCTGTCACTGTCTGCTGTAATTCTCTCAGGTCTCTGTGTCAGCATGTTTCTGTCACTGTCTGCTGTAATTCTCTCAGGTCTCTGTGTCAGCATGTTTCTGTCACTGTCTGCTGTAATTCTCTCAGGTCTCTGTGTCAGTATGTTTCTGTCACTGTCTGCTGTAATTCTCTCAGGTCTCTGTGTCAGCATGTTTCTGTCACTGTCTGCTGTAATTCTCTCAGGTTTCTGTGTCAGTATGTTTCTGTCACTGTCTGCTGTAATTCTCTCAGGTCTCTGTGTCAGCATGTTTCTGTCACTGTCTGCTGTAATTCTCTCAGGTCTCTGTGTCAGCATGTTTCTGTCACTGTCTGCTGTAATTCTCTCAGGTCTCTGTGTCAGTATGTTTCTGTCACTGTCTGCTGTAATTCTCTCAGGTCTCTGTGTCAGCATGTTTCTGTCACTGTCTGCTGTAATTCTCTCAGGTCTCTGTGTCAGCATGTTTCTGTCACTGTCTGCTGTAATTCTCTCAGGTCTCTGTGTCAGCATGTTTCTGTCACTGTCTGCTGTAATTCTCTCAGGTCTCTGTGTCAGCATGTTTCTGTCACTGTCTGCTGTAATTCTCTCAGGTCTCTGTGTCAGCATGTTTCTGTCACTGTCTGCTGTAATTCTCTCAGGCCATCATGTCAAACCTAAAAGATCCACCATTTCGAACACTTAAGAGCCACAATGTAGAATATTAAAGAGCTACCATGTCAAACATTTAAGAGCCACCATGTAAAACATTAAAGAGCCACCATTTGAAACATTAAAGAGTCACCATGTCAAACATTAAGGAGCCACCATGTCAAACATTTAAGAGCCACCATGTCAAACCTAAAAGAGCCACCATGTCAAACATAAAAGAGCCACCATGTCAAACATAAAAGAGCCACCATGTCAAACATAAAAGAGCCACCATGAAAAACATTAAAGAGCCACTTTCTCGAACATTAAAGAGCCACCATGTCAAACATTTAAGAGCCACCATGTCAATTATATATGTGTCTTTATGTCAAACATTAAAGAGCCACCATTTCGAACATTAAGGAGCCACCATGTCAAACATTTAAAAGCCTCCTTTTGAAACATTAAATAGCCACTTTGTCGAACATTAAAGAGCCACTGTGTCAAACATAAAAGAGCCACTGTTTCAAACATAAAAGAGCCACCAGGTTAAACATTAAAGAGCCACCATGTCAAACATAAAAGAGCCACCATGTTAAACATAAAAGAGCCACCATGTCTGACATTAAAAAGCCATCGTTTCAAACATAAAACAGTTGCCATGTAGAACATAAAACAGCCACCATGTCAAACATAAAATTTACACAATTTCAAACATAAAAGTAAGCGAATTTTAAAGGAGCCACTATAATGCTAAGGAAATGTCGCACTAGCTACTTATTGTCTGGTGGATGCTTGCTATTTGGGGATGCTATCTATGTAGGGGATGCTTGCTATCTGGGGGATGCTTGCTATCTGGGGGATGCTTGCTATCTGGGGGATGCTTGCTTTCTTGGGATGATTTCTTTTTGCATTGCACTTCCTTTGAGTATTTTGTCTGTTTTCTTTGTGAAGGCCTTTTTTGGCTATCTTTTTGTTACTTGTAGAGAACAGAGGTTCTATACAGATGTCCCCCAAAGGGGGGCGAAGATTGCTAGTAACTATACTATATCACAATTTTTAACAAGCATTATCTATAAAAAATATAACAATTTAATTATCATGTCAATGAAAACTAGATATACTTAGTATATTTATTTATAAAAGGTTTCTTCTCTAGTAGTTTTTGCAAAGAACCCTACCTATTTTGCAAATCTGCCTATGCCTAATGCCTCTATAACTATATTGTACTGGCAAGTCATGGCACCTTTACTGAAGTCTCTTATTATAGCCTGTTTAAGGATAGAATGAGAGATTAGAGAAGTTGAAAAGAGAAATAAGAGAAGAGGGTAGGGAATTAAGCTAAGCAAAGACAAGCCTTGAGCATTCCAGATTGCTATTATTGAGTTTCAAAGGACATTGTTGCCAGCACTGACATACTGAAGCAAGTATTTGTTATACAAATATACAAACCAATTCATGTCAGGCCCAACACAATGGCAGATGCTAATGCACCCTATCAGCTGGTTAACCTTACTATGGAGCTGGCCCAAGCGCTAAAACCAGGCGACATCATTGAGAACTCCTATTACATGTTCTGGCATCCCTACATAGTTGAGAGCATTTTATCCAGCCTGGAGTCTGACTCATCAGAGGACAGCCCCCGGTGACAGTTCGAGTTATTCATTATGGACGTCGAGACCTATTCGAACCAATCTCTGTGCTACAAGAGAACATAACTCTGGATTCTACCAATACAGCCAATGGTCACTTTCGATTGTACAGATTTAACTTGGCAGATTGCAGACCGGATGAGGAGACAGTGAAGCTGGCTAGGGATCGGATTGGAGAAACTGACCATCGGATGCTGAGTAACAATGCCACATATTTTGCACTGTCCTGCAGACTCACAGATGAAGCATTTGACCGATGCAAGCGAAATATTGGCAGGTTTCGGGTGGTCAATCCGATTGGGTGATCTGTTAATTAAACTCTCTGATTGATTCGATTTGAATTCATACTCGCATAGTAGTGCTAAATATGTTACAGTGCTAATTATAAGGATATCGCCTTAAAACCTTGTAATTTTGTGTAATTCCCTAATTATATCCACAGATATTAGAATAACTAGATGGGCCACTTAGCACATTTGCGTGTAATCTACTTTCAGTTCAGTAGTAAGTTAAACAGAAGCATTTTAATGTATTTTAAAGTTATTGGCTCTTACCCCCCCAGCTTAAACTCTCCAACCGCGCCTTTCCACACTACCCCCCGCCCCGCCCCAATTTTTATTGCCTTTCTTGGAATTCCAAAAGCTGCCATGTACATTTCAGTGGACTGGCTAATGTACATTATTGCTGAACCAATTAGCAAGCTGTTTGCGCCTGCAAGATTGGGCTTCTAAGCTTATCAAATTCATTTCAGTTGCCTTTATTTTATAAAATAGCTTATGCATTCTTCTTTGCTACTGAACTGAAAGTAGAAAGCTGTTTTACTAAGTATTGCAATATATATGCCTCAGTGGCCCATCTAGTTATTTTAGTATCTGTGATTGTATCTAATTGCCATATTTTTATTACACCTGCTATAGTGGGCAGATGTGCAATTGACAGCTCAGCCGCAGCTATTGCACAGTAGGGAATACAATCCCGGGATTTTGATTAGGCCTAAATCCCAGGATCACATTAGTCCCGGGATCCTGATCCCGGTTTGCAATAATTGTTCCGTTGGGTCGAGAATCGAATCCCCGACCTTTTAGTCGTGAGTCCAACGCATTATATGTAATTCTCTAATTGTCCCTAATTGCCATGTATAATTCCCTGATTTTTAATTTTCACATCTGCGTGATTTCAGATGTGTTGCCTCTTAATTATTTATTTTAATTTTTAGTTTATAGGAAGTTCACTTGTATAACTTCGGCTTATATTTTGAGTGCTACTTCTAGCTACCTATTCTTAATGCTTTCATGACGCTACTTATCATACTAGTAGTATAGTATTTGCTTGTATATTTTACCGTAATTTCGGAACCCTTTTACCTGGAATAAATGAATTTTAAATGCCGCAGTCCTCTGCTGCACTGCATGATTGTATTTGTCAAATTGCCAAATATCGGGCTACTAAAAGTAGCAATACGGAAAATCTCATTTTTTTAAACCAAAACGTTCAAAAAAGTTCTAAAAACACTAACCTTACTTTATTAACCTTATTTAAAAGCACTTACCTTACCAGACGTTGAAGTTCATCTACATGTACAACAAGCCTTTTTGGCTTTGATAAATAATTATACTGAAAAATAAAATGCCAAAAATAGCGTACTCTGCAGCTTGCCTTTAAGTCAGTTAGGCCATAAAGCAATTACGCTCGTACAGCTGACAGAAGAGAGGCGGGGCTCAGACAGCCTGACAGCTTTTTTGATACAGCACTAAATACGGTATTTCAGTGCAGTAAGGAACTCGAGTGCCAATTTTCTGCAGAGCTGCACTGCTGTGACTGACTGCATGCAGTTCGCTTGCTGTTACTCAGTGCGGATTGGATCTGTGTGTGAATCATCTCCAATCTCCTCATCTCCCTGTATCTCTCCCTCTCCCTGTCTACCCCTCCCTATGCTATTCCCCTAGACTCTGCGGCGTCTGACGTATCTGACGCCCTGCTCTAACTGTGAACTTGCATGCGGGGCTGTGTATTTTGTTGTTGTCTCCCCCTCCCTGTCTCCCCTCCCCGTCTCCCACTCCCTGTCTTCCCCTATCTGTCCTCCCCTCGCTGTCTCCCCCTCCCTGTCTCTCTCCTTGTCTCCCCTCCCCGTCTCCCACTCCTGTCTTCCCCTCCCTGTCTCCCACTCTGTCTTCCCCTCCCTGTCTCCTCCTCCTCCCTGTCTCCCCCTCCCTGTCTCCTCCTCCCTGTCTTCCCCTCTGTCTTCCCCTCCCTGTCTCCCCCTCCCTGTCTCCTCCTCCCTGTCTCCCCCTCCTTGTCTCCCCTCCCCCCGTCTCCCACTCCTGTCTCCCCTCCCTGTCTTCCCCTCCCTGTCTCCCCCTCCCGTCTCCCCTTCCTCCGTCTCCCCCTCCCGTCTCCCCTTCCTCCGTCTCCCACTCCTGTCTCCCCCTCCTTGTCTCCCCTCCTTGTCTCCCCTCCCCCCCATCTCCCACTCCGTATTTCCTCTCCCGCGGTTTCCCTCTACCTGTCTTTCTCTTTTCTTCTCTCTTTTCGTTCTCTTCATGCCCAGGTCTCACGTCTTCCCTCCCTTATATGCTCCCCTCCTCTCCTCTCTTCTTCCTTCAAATTTTGCGACCCATAATGCTGAACAGCAGGCGGATTTTATATCCCCCACATCCCCATAAACAGAGACAGAACACAAAAGTGTATACGGATCATGTGCTATAGCAGTGCTGGCATGCTGCTTATAATACGTACAACTAGGGATCGCTTCGGTCATAACTAAGTTCGTATATGCACTGCCGGGCACTCATGCAGCAGTGCTACAGCAGTAATGCAAAATTTTAATACTGACCGCGTTAATACCAATACCTGTGCAGACTTACTAATACCATGATGTGTATAAATGTATTTACAATGTCTGCAATAGTCATATACATTATAGATTTCCCACGTGTGCGTATAACAGTGTTGCGTCAGTAGCCTGACTCTGTTGTCTCTGTCACTCTGTTGTAACTCTCAGGTCTCTGTGTCAGCATGTTTCTGTCACTGTCTGCTGTAATTCTCTCAGGTCTCTGTGTCAGCATGTTTCTGTCACTGTCTGCTGTAATTCTCTCAGGTCTCTGTGTCAGTATGTTTCTGTCACTGTCTGCTGTAATTCTCTCAGGTCTCTGTGTCAGCATGTTTCTGTCACTGTCTGCTGTAATTCTCTCAGGTCTCTGTGTCAGTATGTTTCTGTCACTGTCTGCTGTAATTCTCTCAGGTCTCTGTGTCAGCATGTTTCTGTCACTGTCTGCTGTAATTCTCTCAGGTCTCTGTGTCAGTATGTTTCTGTCACTGTCTGCTGTAATTCTCTCAGGTCTCTGTGTCAGCATGTTTCTGTCACTGTCTGCTGTAATTCTCTCAGGTTTCTGTGTCAGTATGTTTCTGTCACTGTCTGCTGTAATTCTCTCAGGTCTCTGTGTCAGCATGTTTCTGTCACTGTCTGCTGTAATTCTCTCAGGTCTCTGTGTCAGCATGTTTCTGTCACTGTCTGCTGTAATTCTCTCAGGTCTCTGTGTCAGTATGTTTCTGTCACTGTCTGCTGTAATTCTCTCAGGTCTCTGTGTCAGCATGTTTCTGTCACTGTCTGCTGTAATTCTCTCAGGTCTCTGTGTCAGCATGTTTCTGTCACTGTCTGCTGTAATTCTCTCAGGTCTCTGTGTCAGCATGTTTCTGTCACTGTCTGCTGTAATTCTCTCAGGTCTCTGTGTCAGCATGTTTCTGTCACTGTCTGCTGTAATTCTCTCAGGTCTCTGTGTCAGCATGTTTCTGTCACTGTCTGCTGTAATTCTCTCAGGTCTCTGTGTCAGTATGTTTCTGTCACTGTCTGCTGTAATTCTCTCAGGTCTCTGTGTCAGCATGTTTCTGTCACTGTCTGCTGTAATTCTCTCAGGTCTCTGTGTCAGTATGTTTCTGTCACTGTCTGCTGTAATTCTCTCAGGTCTCTGTGTCAGCATGTTTCTGTCACTGTCTGCTGTAATTCTCTCAGGTCTCTGTGTCAGCATGTTTCTGTCACTGTCTGCTGTAATTCTCTCAGGTCTCTGTGTCAGCATGTTTCTGTCACTGTCTGCTGTAATTCTCTCAGGTTTCTGTGTCAGTATGTTTCTGTCACTGTCTGCTGTAATTCTCTCAGGTCTCTGTGTCAGCATGTTTCTGTCACTGTCTGCTGTAATTCTCTCAGGTCTCTGTGTCAGCATGTTTCTGTCACTGTCTGCTGTAATTCTCTCAAGTCTCTGTGTCAGTATGTTTCTGTCACTGTCTGCTGTAATTCTCTCAGGTCTCTGTGTCAGCATGTTTCTGTCACTGTCTGCTGTAATTCTCTCAGGTCTCTGTGTCAGTATGTTTCTGTCACTGTCTGCTGTAATTCTCTCAGGTCTCTGTGTCAGCATGTTTCTGTCACTGTCTGCTGTAATTCTCTCAGGTCTCTGTGTCAGCATGTTTCTGTCACTGTCTGCTGTAATTCTCTCAGGTTTCTGTGTCAGTATGTTTCTGTCACTGTCTGCTGTAATTCTCTCAGGTCTCTGTGTCAGCATGTTTCTGTCACTGTCTGCTGTAATTCTCTCAGGTCTCTGTGTCAGCATGTTTCTGTCACTGTCTGCTGTAATTCTCTCAGGTCTCTGTGTCAGTATGTTTCTGTCACTGTCTGCTGTAATTCTCTCAGGTCTCTGTGTCAGCATGTTTCTGTCACTGTCTGCTGTAATTCTCTCAGGTCTCTGTGTCAGTATGTTTCTGTCACTGTCTGCTGTAATTCTCTCAGGTCTCTGTGTCAGCATGTTTCTGTCACTGTCTGCTGTAATTCTCTCAGGTCTCTGTGTCAGCATGTTTCTGTCACTGTCTGCTGTAATTCTCTCAGGTTTCTGTGTCAGTATGTTTCTGTCACTGTCTGCTGTAATTCTCTCAGGTCTCTGTGTCAGCATGTTTCTGTCACTGTCTGCTGTAATTCTCTCAGGTCTCTGTGTCAGCATGTTTCTGTCACTGTCTGCTGTAATTCTCTCAGGTCTCTGTGTCAGCATGTTTCTGTCACTGTCTGCTGTAATTCTCTCAGGTCTCTGTGTCAGCATGTTTCTGTCACTGTCTGCTGTAATTCTCTCAGGTCTCTGTGTCAGTATGTTTCTGTCACTGTCTGCTGTAATTCTCTCAGGTCTCTGTGTCAGCATGTTTCTGTCACTGTCTGCTGTAATTCTCTCAGGTCTCTGTGTCAGCATGTTTCTGTCACTGTCTGCTGTAATTCTCTCAGGTTTCTGTGTCAGTATGTTTCTGTCACTGTCTGCTGTAATTCTCTCAGGTCTCTGTGTCAGTATGTTTCTGTCACTGTCTGCTGTAATTCTCTCAGGTCTCTGTGTCAGCATGTTTCTGTCACTGTCTGCTGTAATTCTCTCAGGTCTCTGTGTCAGCATGTTTCTGTCACTGTCTGCTGTAATTCTCTCAGGTCTCTGTGTCAGTATAATGTTTCTGTAACTCTGTCTGTTGTAATTCTCTCAGGTATCTGTGTCAGTATAATGTTTCTGTAACTCTGTCTGTTGTAATTCTCTCAGGTATCTGTGTCAGTATAATGTTTCTGTAACTCTGTCTGTTGTAATTCTCTCAGGTATCTGTGTCAGTATAATGTTTCTGTAACTCTGTCTGTTGTAATTCTCTCAGGTATCTGTGTCAGTATAATGTTTCTGTCACTCTGTCTGCTGTAACTTCCAGTACAATGTGATTGACTTTTCTCTGTAAGCATGTTTCTGTCACTCTGTCTGCTGTAACTTCCAGCATCTCTGTAAGCATGGCCCTGTCACTCTGTCTGCTGTAACTTCCAGCATCTCTGTCAGCATGTTTCTGTCACTCTGTCTGCTGTAACTTCCAGCATCTCTGTAAGCATGGCCCTGTCACTCTGTCTGCTGTAACTTCCAGCATCTCTGTCAGCATGTTTCTGTCACTCTGTCTGCTGTAACTTCCAGCATCTCTGTCAGCATGTTTCTGTCACTCTGTCTGCTGTAACTTCCAGCATCTCTGTAAGCATGTTTCTGTCACTCTGTCTGCTGTAACTTCCAGCATCTCTGTCAGCATGTTTCTGTCACTCTGTCTGCTGTAACTTCCAGCATCTCTGTCAGCATGGCCCTGTCACTCTTCTGCATGCCTCTTTCAGGGTTCCTGGGTATTGCCAAAAGCTTTTTTGGTCGCCAGCAAGTTTTATTTTGTTGACACTGCCGTCTGCAGCAGGCTGAATATTGATTCGGATTCGGCATTTATTGTGTATTGACTCGGAACCAAGAGAGAATGCGGAGGAACCACTTGGCAATTGAGCGGGCCAGGAAATTGCGGACCGGCACCCAAAACTTCGCCAACTCCGCGGGGACTGGAAGAGGGGCTTAAAAAGTGATTAATAATTTTCTCGAATCCCCATCAATGTCTTCTGGCATGTTGGGACACTTTCCTATGGGTTACAATCGATTTGGGAGCTGCGGCCGGGGAGGGGAGCAGCTCCTTTGTTTTGGGGCTGGGGAACAGGATTGAGCGCTTTCCTTTTCTCGAGTGTCCAGACACTGCTGCCTGATTGACGGGCCAGTCAGAGTGCACTTTTGTAGAGCCGTTGCTTGACTGACACTGATGAACTTTATAGATACTGCTCTAGTGTGAAATTGCTAATCTAGCCGACATCATAGATATTATCGTATAGAATGGATTGCTAATCTAGCCAACAATCATGGATATTATGGTATAGAATGGATTGCTAATCTAGCCAACAACCATGGATATTATCGTATAGAATGGATTGCTAATCTAGCCAACAATCATGGATATTATCGTATAGAATGGATTGCTAATCTAGCCAACAATCATGGATATTATCGTATAGAATGGATTGCTAATCTAGCCAACAATCATGGATATTATCGTATAGAATGGATTGCTAATCTAGCCAACAATCATGGATATTATCGTATAGAATGGATTGCTAATCTAGCCAACAATCATGGATATTATCGTATAGAATGGATTGCTAATCTAGCCGACATCATAGATAATATGGTATGGAATGGATTGCTAATCTAGCCAACAATCATGGATATTATCGTAAAGAATGGATTGCTAATCTAGCCAACAATCATGGATATTATTGTATGGAATGGATTGCTAATCTAGCCAACAATCGTGGATACCAAAGTATAGAATGGATTGCTAATCTAGCCAACAATCGTGGATACCAAAGTATAGAATGGATTGCTAATCTAGCCAACAATCGTGGATACCAAAGTATAGAATGGATTGCTAATCTAGCCAACAATCGTGGATACCAAAGTATAGAATGGATTGCTAATCTAGCCAACAATCGTGGATACCAAAGTATAGAATGGATTGCTAATCTAGCCAACGTCCGAGGAAAGAAAATAATTAATTAATTGTTATCCAAAATATGCATGATTACATGTGTGGCTACACAATAGATTTGAATCAAGTTCTACAATTAGAATTAATTATAAACACAATATACTTACTGTATTTTACAGCCTAGCTGAGTGCATTCATTACTGTACAGAGCAGAGTGCGCCAGTTGAAAGACTGTTCTGAGCATTATGCAGTTAATTAAGCATCTCTCTCTCATATTATTGAGAGAGAGAGAGAGAGAGAGAGAGAGAGAGAGAGAGAGAGAGCTACGCGTAGAAGGGCTGAGAGATGGAAAGCTCAGTGACCCCGCAAGTTGATTACGTCGAGTTGTAAAAGCCAAGCCAATCGTATTAACTAAAATATATATTCATGTATAGATACTTTAAGCTGTCAACCTGAGTGAAGCGGCCGGAGTGACAGAGTAAACGCTCTTTAAAAAAGCTTGTGAACTATTAATAACGAGCGAAGGTTTCCGCTCTGAAGTAGGCATGCATGCGAAACTTTGCTGCACAGTTACTATTTTAAAGGCAATCCATTGCTTTGCTTTAGTTTGGTGCCTCTTACCACGATTTTGGCGCCTCTTACCCCGATTTTGGCGCCTCTTATGCCGATTTTTGGCGCCTCTTACCCCGATTTTGGCGCCTCTTACCCCGATTTTGGCGCCTCTTACCCCGATTTTGGTGCCTCTTACCCCGATTTTGGCGCCTCTTATCCCGATTTTGGTGCCTCTTACCCCGATTTTGGCGCCTCTTACCCCGATTTTGGCGCCTCTTACCCCGATTTTGGCGCCTCTTACCCCGATTTTGGCGCCTCTTACCCCGATTTTGGCGCCTCTTACCCCGATTTTGGTGCCTCTTACCCCGATTTTGGCGCCTCTTATCCCGATTTTGGTGCCTCTTACCCCGATTTTGGCGCCTCTTACCCCGATTTTGGTGCCTCTTACCCCGATTTTGGTGCCTCTTATCCCGATTTTGGCGCCTCTTACCCGATTTTGGCGCCTCTTACCCAATTTGGCGCCTCTTAATCCGATTTTGGCGCCTCTTATCCCGATTTTGGCGCCTCTTATCCCGATTTTGACGCTTCTTACCCGATTTTGGCGCCTCTTACTCCGATTTTGGCGCCTCTCATCCTGATTTTATCCCGATTTAGAGCTCTCTTGAATTTTTAGTCGGTAATATTTAATTAACAACAGGACGAATTATATGCATAACTAGAATGGCAGTTACTCTAATCAGCTGTCAGAATGTTGACTCCATCTTTCTGTCTCCGCGCGGAGATCTGAGGCCAAATCCGCTTTAATCCAGAATATTCTGAAGCCTCAATCCCTACTGTCAGCCTGCGTTTCTTTAGACCAGAATAAATCTCTTTATTTTGCCTCTGTTGTAGTGTGAGACTTTCAGCAGGAAAGAGCTGCTTGCTTTCCTGGCACAATTCATACAAAAAAGACAAGACAGTGCACACAGTTCTTATAAAATTTACAATCGAAAAAATCTTAGCTAAAAGTAGCCTTCCAATTTTTTCAATAGTCTCTCCATCGACTGAATCTGATTGGCTGCATCGAGACAGCGGCCAATGAAAGCAGGGCTTGAATTCTTTGCGTAGTAGAGAGCAAACCAAACCGATTCACTATAAACCAGAACCATTGCTAGCTTCTTTAACTGTTGGGCAATCAGAGAGGCGTAACTTAAAATCGAATTTTCCCTAACCAAACATAGGCGCGAGTCAGCTAAAACAAGGTATGGTTTTGTAACTGTCTGTAAATTGTAACCAGCAAACTTTCCTGCATTCATTTACATCCGATTATCTCTGTCGTTTAAGGAGAAAATTCTATGTGTCCCTTTTCTTTCACTTGCTTTATCTACACAAAACTAAATTGCTTCACGATTCTCCGCTACTCAAACATTCGGGCTAAAACAGCTCCATTCTATGGTTCTCTGCACTAGGCTGACCGCCACCTCACTCCTCCTTCTCCTGATTGGCTGGCCTAATACAGCTCCACTCTATGGTTCTCTGCACTAGGCTGACCGCCACCTCACTCCTCCTTCTCCTGATTGGCTAGCCTAAAACAGCTCCACTCTATGGTTCTCTGCACTAGGCTGACCGCCACCTCACTCCTCCTTATCCTGATTGGCTGGCCTAATACAGCTCCACTCTATGGTTCTCTGCACTAGGCTGACCGCCACCTCACTCCTCCTCCTGATTGGCTAGCCTAAAACAGCTCCATTCTATGGTTCTCTGCACTAGGCTGACCGCCACCTCACTCCTCCTTCTCCTGATTAGCTGACCTAAAACAGCTCCACTCTATGGTTCTCTGCACTAGGCTGACCGCCACCTCACTCCTCCTTCTCCTGATTGGCTAGCCTAAAACAGCTCCATTCTATGGTTCTCTGCACTAGGCTGACCGGCACCAGACGCCTTCTGATTGGCTGGTCTAATAACGTTTCATTCTATGGTTTTTTATCGTCTCACTCCCTGAATTCTGATTAGCTGCCAAACAATATAATAAATCGCAATTCAAGGTGCACAACCGCTGGTCTGTCCTCTACTGGCATGACAGCCGGCGGACCCGAAATAACCATCGGCTACTTCAGCCACCCGCCATTCGCCGATCTGGTCCACGGCCACATCGAAGGCGTGTTCTGGAACCTCGCCAAAGAGACCCTCGCTGACTGTTTAGCTAGCGATAAAGTTGATCCAACACCTTCGCCAAAATATCGCCTTCGACGCTATCAGAATGAAGACGAACTGCTGCGCCACGGTCTGGCTGAGTGCAACCTCAGCTTCCCGGTCACGGGCACGCCGCTGCTTAGCCGGCTGGCGCTCGACACCGCATTCATTCCGGTTGTGAGCTCGCCAGGTGAGGTTCCAGCTGCGCTTCACTGAACCACTTCCCCCGACTCTCTGCTCTTTTGGTCACCTGATCTTGTTGTCTCATCCTGTTGTTGTTTGTTGTCTTGCATCTTCCAAAATCTGGTCTGGAAGTTATTAATAGTGAAATTTATTAGTATTTGAAGACCTGACACTCGCTTCAGACGTACCTGAAGTCTCAATTTTACTCATCTGATTAAATTTAATGCTACGACTTTGAGAAAAGTTCAGTTCGAACTCTGCGATAAAGTTATGCAGCTCCAATAGTGTACTCAGGCACTCACACGCTCACACCGAGTGCACAGCGGCCCAGGCTTTCTAATCGTCAGACATGTACACTGTCTGTGCCCTGGGGTGGGGTTGTCCCGCACTGCTGCGAATCGCACGACAACCCCACTGCCCAATTTTAGTGCACAGACTAGCAATCTTCGCCCCCCGTTGGGGGGCATCTGTGTAGAATCTCTGCTCTCTACAAGTAACAATAATATCGCCAAATAAAGCCTTCACAAAGAAAACAGACAAAATACTCAAATGAAGTGCAATGCAAAAAGAAATCATCCCAAATAGCAAGCATCCCCCAGATTGCAAGCATCCCCCGGATAGCAAGCATCCCCCAGAAAGCAAGCATCCCCCAGATTGCAAGCATCCCCCGGATAGCAAGCATCCCCCAGATAGCAAGCATCCCCCAGATAGCAAGCATCCCCCAGATAGATAGCATCCCCAAATAGCAAGCATCCTCCAAATAGTAAGCATCCCCCAGATAGCAAGCATCCCCCAGATAGCAAGCATCCCCCAGATAGCAAGCATCCCCCAGATAGCAAGCATCCCCCAGATAGCAAGCATCCCCCAGATAGCAAGCATCCCCCAGATAGCAAGCATCCCCCAGATAGCAAGCATCCCCCAGATAGCAAGCATCCCCCAGATAGCAAGCATCCCCCAGATAGCAAGCATCCCCCAGATAGCAAGCATCCCCCAGATAGCAAGCATCCCCCAGATAGCAAGCATCCCCCAGATAGCAAGCATCCCCCAGATAGCAAGCATCCCCCAGATAGCAAGCATCCCACAGAAAGAAAGCATCCCCAAATAGCAAGCATCCACCAGACAATAAGTAGCTAGTGCGACAATTTCCTTAGCATTATAGTGGCTCCTTTAAAATTCGCTTACTTTTACGTTTAAAAATCTGTATCTTTTATGTTGACATGGTGGCTCTTTTATGTTCTACATGGTAACTCTTTTATGTTTGACATGGTGTCTCTTTATTGTTTGACATGGTGGCTCTTCTATGTCTGACATGGTGGCTCTTCTATGTTTGACATGGTGGCTCTTTATTGTTTGATATGGTGGCTCTTTAATGTTTAACATGGTGGCTCTTCGATGTTTGACATGGTGGCTCTTCGATGTTTGACATGGTGGCTCTTAAATGTTTGACATAAAGTAACATATATGTTTGACATGGTGGCTCTTCAATGTTTGACATGGTGGCTCTTTTGGGTTTGACATGGTGGCTCTTTAATGTTTAACCTGGTGGCTCTTTATTGTTTGACACGGCGGCTCTTTAATGTTCGACAAAGTGGCTATTCAATGTCTGACATGGTGGCTCTTAAATGTTTGACATGGTGGCTCTTAAATGCTTGACATGGTGGCTCCTTAATGTTCGAAATGGTGGCTCTTTAATGTTTAACATGGTGGCTCTTTTATGTTTCACACAGTGGCTCTTTAATGTTCGACGAAGTGGCTATTTAATGTTTGACATGGTGGCTCTTTTATGTTTGACATGGTGGCTCTTTAATGTTCGAAATAGTGGCTCTTCAATGTTTGACATGGTGGCTCCTAAATGTTTGACATAAAGTCACATATATGTTCGACATGGTGGCTCTTCAATGTTCGACATGGTGGATCTTAAATGTTAGACGTGGTGGCTCGTTTAGGTTTGACATGGTGGCTCTTCAATGTTCGACATGGTGGATCTTAAATGTTAGACGTGGTGGCTCGTTTAGGTTTGACATGGTGGCTCTTTTATGGTTGACATGGTGGCTCTTAAATGTTTGACATGGTGGATCTTAAATGTTAGACGTGGTGGCTCGTTTAGGTTTGACATGGTGGCTCTTTTATGGTTGACATGGTGACTCTTAAATGTTTGACATGGTGGCTCTTTTATGGTTGACATGGTGGCTCTTAAATGTTTGACATGGAGTCACGTATATGTTTGACATGGTGCTTCTATTATGTTTGGCATGGTGGCTCTTTTATGTTTGACATCGCGCTTCTTTTATGTTTAGCAGTTTCGTGTTTTAGGGTGTTTTAATAAAAAAAATCTTTTTGCACTACTGAGATTCGAACCCAGGTCGCTACATTAGCATTCCAGTCTGTTTGCAACTTGGCTATCTCTTTTCAATTGGAGAACATGAATTGTGGCCCTTATAATTCAATTCTTACAGAATGTCGATTGGAGTAAAAAGTTATGACATAATCAATTTCTCTGTCAGCCAGTATCAGTCTCAATTTAAGTTAGCAATATGGTTACGCAATTTAAATCAAGTCGTGTGTGCATTTCTTCGACACTGTTTTCAACTTTTTGTGATGCAATTTTTTTCACAATCGGAATTCAGCCAGTCAGTTTTTTCTCTAGCATTCTTACAATGCATTTCAGGTCGAAAGAGCTGCTTGACCTTTGCAAAAAAGAATGTTTTTCGAATATTTAATCCCTTTAATATTGAGCAATTTCTTAGCCAAGATGCATGTACCGTCCCAGGAAAATTTCTGATCGAATGGTGCAAGTTTGAAGAAAATTGGTTGAGCCAATTTTTCTGAAATCAATCGCATACCCATATACATACAGACAACTCATTTTTAGTATATAGGACTAGCAATCTTCGCCCCCCGTTGGGGGACATCTGGATAGAATCCTTGTTCTTTACAAATAACAAATAGACAGCGAAATAAAGCTTTCATTAAAAACAACAGACATTCCCTCTAAAAACAAAACATCCCAAGACAGCAAGCATCCTCAGACAGCATTCAAGCATCGATCCCTAAATAGCGAAATCCTCCAGACTGCAAGCATCCCCCAGATAGCAAGCATCCCCTTGATAGCAAGCAACCCCAGCTAGCAAGCATCCCCCAGATAGCAAGCATCCCCCAGACCCCAGATAGTAAGCATCCCCCAGACCGCAAGCAACCCCAGATAGCAAGCATAACCTGGATACAAAGAGACCTTATAGATATCTAGCAACCCCCTCTTAGATAGCAAGTACCCTCCACCCCCCAAGAGCAAGCATCTCCCAATAGCAAGTTACCCCAGTAGCAAGCATCCTTCCGATAGCAAGCATCCCCTTTAAGCAAGTATCCATCCTTAAATAGCAAGCATTCACCAGAGAAAGTAGCTAGTGCAACAATTTCCTTAGATTTATAGTGGCTCCATTTTGTTTGGCATGACACTTCTTTTATGCTTGAAACGGTGTCTCTTTTTTGTTTAAAAAGGTGGCTCTTTAATGTTGACATAGTGGCTCTTCTATGTTTACCATGACGGCCCTTTTACGTTTGAAATGTTGTCTCTGTTATGTTTGACATGGTGGCTCTTCTATGTTTGACATGCAGTCACATATATGTTTGACATGATGGCGCTTTAATGTTTGACATGGAGTCACGTATATGTTTGACATGGTGGCTCTTTTATGTTTGGCATGGTGGCTCTTTTATGTTTAACATGGTGGCTCTTTAATGTTCGACATGGTGGCTCTTTAATGTTTGACATTAGGTCACGTAAATGTTTGACATGATGGCCCTTTTATATTTTACATGGTAGCTCTTTTATATTTTACATGGTGGCTCTTTTATGTTTGACATGGTGTCTCTTCTATGTTTGACATGGTGTCTCTTCTTTGTTTGACATGGTGGCTTAGTTGTTTGACATGGTGGCTCTTTTATGTTTGGCATGGTGGCTCTTTTATGTTTAACATGGTGGCTCTTCTATGTTTGACATGGTAGCTCTTTAATGTTTGACATGGTGGCTCTTAAATGTTCTCTATGGTGGCTCTTTTATGATTGACATGCAGTCACATATATGTTTGACATGATGGCGCTTTAATGTTTGACATGGAGTCACGTATATGTTTAACATGGTCGCTCTTTTGTGTTTGACATGGTGGCTCTTTAATGTTCGACATGGTGGGTCTTTTATGTTTGGCATGGTGGCTCTTTTATGTTTGACATGGTGGCTCTTTAAAGTTCGACATGGTGGCTCTTTAATGTTCGACATGGTGGCTCCTTAAGGTTTGACATTAAGTCACGTATATGTGGCTGTTTTATGTTTGACATGATGGCTTTTGTATATTTGACATGGTAGCTCTTTTATGTCTGACATGGTAGCTCTTTTATGTTTGACATAGTGGCTCTTTAATGTTTGAGATGGAGTCACGTGTATGTTTCACATGGTGGCTCTTTTATGTTTGACATAAAGTCACGTGTTTTTTTGACATAGTGGCTCTTTTATGTTTGACATGGTGGCTCTTTAATGTTCGACATGGTGGCTCTTTAATGTTTACATGGTGGCTCTTTAATGTTTGTCATGGTGGCTCTTTAATGTTTGTCATGGTGGCTCTTTAATGTTTGACATGGTGGCTCTTTAATGTTTGACATGGTGGCTCTTTTATGTTTGACATGGTGGCTGTTTAATATTCGACATACAAAAAACCTTCACAAAGAAAACCGACAAACTGCTCAAATGAAGTGCAATGCAAAAAGAAATCATCCCAAGACAGCAAGCATCCCCCAGATAGCAAACATCCCCCAGATAGCAAGCATTCCCCAAATAGCAAGCATTCCTCGGATAGCAAGCATCCCCCAAATAGCAAGCATCCCCCAAATAGCAAGCATCCCCCAAATAGCAAGCATCCCCCAAATAGCAAGCATCCCCCAAATAGCAAGCATCCCCCAGATAGCAAGCAACCCCCAGATAGCAAGCATCCCCCAGATAGCAAGTATCCCCAAATAGCAAGCATCCACCAGACAAAAGTAGCTAGTGCGACAATTTCCTTAGCTTTATAGTGGCTCCTTAAAAATTGGCATGACTAAAAATTGGCATTGGCTGGCAATAGTTTTACGTTTGAAATTGTGTATATTTTATGCTTGACATGGTGGCTCTCTTAGGTTTGACATGGTGGCTCTTTAATGTTTTACATGGTGGCTCTTTAATGTTCGACATGGTGGCTCTTTAATGTTCGACATAGTGGCTCTTTAATGTTAGACATGGTGGCTCTTCTATGTTTGACATGGTGGCTCTTCTATTTTTGACATGGTGGCTCTTTAATGTTCGACATGGTGGTTCTTTAATGTTTGACATGGTGGTTCTTTAATGTTCGACATGGTGGCTCTTTAATGTTCTACATGGTGGCCCTTTAATGTTCGACATGGTGGCTCTTTACTGTTAGACATGGTGGCTCTTTTAGGTTTGACATAATGGCTCTTTAATGTTTGACATGGTGGCTCTTTAATGTTCGATATGGTGGCTCTTTTATGTTAGACATGGTGGCTCTTTTAGGTTTGACATGATGGCACTTTTATGTTTTGACATGGCGGCTCTTTAATGTTTTACATGGTGGCTCTTTAATGTTTGACATGGTGGCTCCTTAATGTTCGACATGGTGGCTCTTTAATGTTCGATATGGTGGCTCTTTTATGTTAGACATGGTGGCTCTTTTAGGTTTGACATGATGGCACTTTTATGTTTTGACATGGCGGCTCTTTAATGTTTTACATGGTGGCTCTTTAATGTTTGACATGGTGGCTCCTTAATGTTCGACATGGTGGCTCTTTTATGTTTGACATGGTGGCTCTTAAATGTTTGACATGGTGGCTCTTTAATGTTCGACATGGTAGCTCTTTTATGTTTCACATGGTAACTCTTTTATGTTCGATATGTTGGCTTTTCTATGTTTGACATTGCGCTTCTTTGATGTTTAGCAGTTTTGTTGTGTTTTTAAGGTGTTTTAATAAAAAAAATCTTTTTGCACTACTAAGATTCGAACCCAGGTCGCTACATTAGCATTCCAGTCTGTTCGCATCAGGGCTATCTCTTTTCAATTGGAGAACATGAATTGTGGCCCTTATAATTCAATTCTTACAGCAAGTCAATTGGAGTAAAAAGTTATGACATAATCAATTTCTCAGTCAGCCAGTATCAGTCTCAATTTAAGTTAGCAATATGGTTACGCAATTTAAATCAAGTCGTGTGTGCATTTCTTCGACACTGTTTTCAACTTGTTGTGATGCAATCTTTATCACAATCGGAATTCAGTCAGTCAGTTTTTTCTCTAGCATTCTTACAATGCATTTCAGGTCGAAAGAGCTGCTTGACCTTTGCAAAAAAGCATGTTTTTCGAATATTTAATCCCTTTAACATTGAGCAATTTCTTAGCCAAGATGCATGTACCGTCCCAGGAAAATTTCTGATCGAATGGTGCAAGTTTGAAGAAAATCGGTTGAGCCAATTTTTCTGAAATCAATCGCATACCCATATACATACAGACAACTCATTTTTAGTATATAGGAAGAAGCCCCAAATGAATTTGCATGAACACGGAATCGAACCAGGGATCTCGGCGCGAGAGTCAGCTGACCCTATACTGGCACACCTGTTCAAAAATTCAGATTTTGCATTTCTACTCGTAACTTTCCTTCATCTCATCCGTCTGTCGAAGTAGCAGCGTTGCCTCATAAATCTTTATTAACCCCCTCCTACGGTTAACTCGAGATTCGAAATCTTCATTTCCCTATCCCCGTAGCAACTGAGCCCCAGGGCCTCGGTTGAGTTGCGTGCTGTTGGAATCCGTCTTTAACAGCAACTCCCGCCCGGCCACCTGTGACCCGACCCGGTCATTTTTCAAAACGTCAACGCTCCACACGCTTCGATCCCTTTCCCATTTCTCTGTTTCGAAAGCTTCTCTATTCGTTCTGCGCAATTATATACGAGCTTTCCACTTGCTGCTGGCGAAAGCAAAACTGCAGTGCAGTTGGCTAAATTGCCTTTCGGTGGACTGTTTACACCCCACTTGTTTGGCTGATGCAGCACAGGGGGAGAGGCCAGAAGCACAGCTGTGATAAAAGCAGGCTTTGAAAAACTGACCGAAAAAATGCAGGCCAAAGGGGACATGTGCCAGCGCCCCCCCCCCCCCCTATTCTCCTCTTCTGGGACTTTCAAACTGTTTGGGTCGACTTTTTGGACAGGCCTTGGTAGCCTGGGGGGGGGGGGGCGAAATCCCGGCTTATCGGGGTGGAAAGTTGGGAAAGCTGCAGTGACGCTTGTCAATTGCTGCTGGAATGTTCGCAGGCTAATCCATGCGCTGACCTCGGTGAACTCTGGAGAGCTCCGAAAATTGCTGTCCTGCTTGTTCGAAGAGGAAAAAAGGGCTCAGACTTAAGGAAGTCCTTTTATTTTAATCGATTATAGATTCAAGCCGTTCGAGCCATGGGAATCGATTTGCTTGGGAAAGCCAAAGCTTTTTATTATTCACGGCTGTACTTGAATAACTTGGAACTTGCACTTCGGAGTTTAGACAAGCAGATTAATCGAATCTCATCGTTTTGCCTGCAAAGCCTCAGTTTCTTGAGGCACATTTCTAATCAAATTAGCACAAATTCGTTTACAGATGTCCAAATTAGATTTTCTTTTCTTTTATTCCATTTGAATCTAGAATTTTCCGGGTTTGCTTCGTTACGTACGAGTAGAAAATTTTTAACAAAGAGTTTCAAACAGGACTTCTTTCTATCGAATCGCGTTTTCGATCTGTTTAGGGGTGTGGCGTAGAAAAAATGGTTCTATTTTTAGTTCAAATTCCACATGACCTTGCGAGGCACGTGCATCAATCGAATTGCAGATCACGTGATCTGTCTATGCTTGTACATTCGGTATAGTCAAGCCCAATGCTTTATTTTATTGGCTCTCAGTTGTACGCAAATGTTATTTTTAGACTGTGTCTTCCGTTCATACCCAGTAACCAGAGTAAATGTACACTCTGCACACCCCATCCCTAGAGCCGCTCTCTAATTGGCTGTGAGCTGAACGGGATCGCGCTATTTTTAGATCCAATTAGGACTCCCCCTTTGAAACCTTCCTCCCTGCTCCTCTTCTTAGGCGCCGTGTGGCTGGATCCGACAGCGGGTCCGCATCAGACCAGCATGCCGCAGCTGAGAGTCATTGGACAGGCCTGGCCTCTGCTGCTCATCATCATTGTCTCCTGCTCATTCGCGGCAGTGCTTGTCTGGTTCATGGTGAGGTCTAGCGTCATCTCAAAAAGTTTTGTTAGAATTTGTAGTGAATGGATTGAATTTAATTTTTGCTAACTCTTAGGTTATAGGGGGCATTTGGAGGATATAAAATGCGTCATTCAGTAATGAGTGATAAAGAGATGAGTCAGAGGAATGAATCATTAAGGTATGAGTCAGAGGAATGAGTTATTGAGGAATGAATCCATGGAATGATTCAGTAAAATGAGCCAGAGGAATGAGTAATAAACCACAGTGGGAAACCCAATGACCAGATCATATGTTGCGCAAAACCCACCAAGTTTTATAGTGCAAAAGAATTCAACTACAGAAAAACAGTGCACTGGCTGGGAGCTTTTCTTTACTAAACATGCAGAATCCGCCTCATCACTCTCGCCCCGCATCTTCCCACCCGCAGGAGAGGCTGAGAAATCCCCAAGAATTTCCCAGGCCTTTTGTTCGCGGCTTCTGGAAGGCTGGTGGTGGGCTTTCATCACCATGACAACTGTGGGGTAAGGCGAGATCAGGGGCCTTGAGCCATTGTCTCGCATTATTTTGAAAAAAAAAGATGTAGCCAGAAATTCTGCGCGCTCGCTTATTTTACCTGCCTCACCGCTGGCGGGTAGCATTGATCGATCGCATAGTTGAGAGCCCGGGGGTCTCCCAGCCGTCCCCCCCCCCACTCGAGAAATAAATCGAATCCATAGATTTCTGCTCTCCGTCAGCACCCACCACTTATCCCTTCCATCCAGAGGGTTCTTGCCGATTTCTGAACAGATTAATAATTCATCAGACATCGCTCTCTGCTGTCGGATTGAGGCACCGACTCTGGTGCCTTGGCTCTGCTACCTGCCGTCTGCGACCGAGACGGCAGCGGAAACGTGAATAAAGAAAGCATTGAATAGACAGATTGAGAGCTGCTTCCTTTGCCTGCCTGCCGACAAAGAGATAGAAACGGAAGCCTGGTTTGAATGATGAAAAACATCCTAAAGTTCTAACTTCGTTTGGAAATTATTTTTCTATTAAACTACTTCGAAGTGTATCTGGGTCCTATGGGAAGTCATTTCGAATCCCTTTTCAAATTCATTCTGATATTTCCAAGTCGGCATATTATCAAAGTGGAGGGCAGAGGGCATGTCACCAGGACCTTCCAGACTAGTTGCAGGTCATCAGAGGTCATGTGACCCCCCAGAATAGATAGTAAAATCAGTTAGACCTTTCAGACCAGGTGAAGGTCATCCGAAGTCACGTGACCCCTCAGAATATATGATACATCACCTAGACCTTTCAGACCAGTTGAAGGTCATCCGAAGTCATGTGACCCCTTAGAGTAGATAATTAAGTCATCTAGACTTTCCAGACCAGTTAAAGGTCAAATTTCTGTTCTTTCCTATCGCAATCTTTCTAACCAGTCTCAGATCTAAACGAGGTCTCATGACCCCTCCTCCCATAACAATCCCCTCGATCCCGCAGCTACGGCGACCGCTCGCCGAAGACCATCTGCGGCCGGCTGTTCGCCATGGCCTGGATCAGCTTCGGGCTGGTGCTCATCTCCATGTTCACCGCGGGGGTGACCACCGCTCTGAGTCAGGGCGCTCAGACCGAGGAGGACAGCCGGTTCTTTCAGACCAATGTAAGCCCTGAGCTCAGCTTAAGAGAATGAGATTCAGTTGGCTGAAGAGAATGAGATTCAGGTGGCTGAAGAGAATGAGATTCAGGTGGCTGAAGAGAATGAGATTCCGGTGGCTGAAGAGAATGAGATTCAGTTGGCTGAAGAGAATGAGATTCAGGTGGCTGAAGAGAATGAGATTCAGGTGGCTGAAGAGAATGAGATTCAGGTGTCTGAAGAGAATGAGATTCAGGTGGCTGAAGAGAATGAGATTCAGGTGGCTGAAGAGAATGAGATTCAGTTGGCTGAAGAGAATGAGATTCAGGTGGCTGAAGAGAATGAGATTCAGTTGGCTGAAGAGAATGAGATTCAGGTGGCTGAAGAGAATGAGATTCCGGTGGCTGAAGAGAATGAGATTCAGGTGGCTGAAGAGAATGAGATTCAGGTGGCTGAAGAGAATGAGATTCCGGTGGCTGAAGAGAATGAGATTCAGGTGGCTGAAGAGAATGAGATTCAGGTGGCTGAAGAGAATGAGATTCAGGTGGCTGAAGAGAATGAGATTCAGGTGGCTGAAGAGAATGAGATTCAGGTGGCTGAAGAGAATGAGATTCAGGTGTCTGAAGAGAATGAGATTCCGGTGGCCGAAGAGAATGAGATTCAGGTGGCTGAAGAGAATGAGATTCAGGTGGCTGAAGAGAATGAGATTCAGGTGGCTGAAGAGAATGAGATTCCGGTGGCTGAAGAGAATGAGATTCAGGTGGCTGAAGAGAATGAGATTCAGGTGGCTGAAGAGAATGAGATTCAGGTGGCTGAAGAGAATGAGATTCAGGTGGCTAACAGAATATCAAGATTGAAAATATTTGAGTTCAAGCTGAAGATTTCAACACTCAGGGCATGAAAAAGAGTATTTACGCTGATGGGAATGAAGCTGGGTGCAAATCTTTCACTCTTTCCCTCATCAGTCAAACAGCAGATTTCTGCGCTTGAAACAGCGGCCCAGCTGGCGCATTTGTATCGATTGTCGGCCATGCATGCAAGCGGGACCGACTTTTATTGCTGCCGTCCAAGTCGTTAGGCGCCTTGCTGCACTGATTCGGCACAGCGAGTCCTTTACTGCCAATATGGACGGCTAAGGACTGGAGACAGACAGACAGACAGACAGACAGACAGACAGACAGACAGACAGACAGACAGACAGACAGACAGACAGACAGACAGACAGACAGACAGACAGACAGACAGACAGACAGACAGACAGACAGACAGACAGACAGACAGACAGACAGACAGACAGACAGACAGACAGACAGACAGACAGACAGACAGACAGACAGACAGACAGACAGACAGACAGACAGACAGACAGACAGACAGACAGACAGACAGACAGACAGACAGACAGACAGACAGACAGACAGACAGACAGACAGACAGACAGACAGACAGACAGACAGACAGACAGACAGACAGACAGACAGACAGACAGACACACAGACAGACAGACAGACAGACAGACAGAAAGACAACCAGGAAACCAGGTCAAGGGGCCATCAAACAGACCCAATGATTCAAATGAAGACACTCAGCAGTGCAGCAGCGTCTCCCACACTTTGCCATCCCGAATTCCCTCGCCCCGCCTGCTAAGCCCGCGAGTTTCTTATTTCCGGCGGTGTCGTATTGCAGTCTGACCGCCCGTGTCCGCACCCCGGAGCCCCCAGCGCCGTCCAGAAGAGGAAAGCCAGCTGTTGCCAAGTAGAAGAGCCGAAGGAAAAGGTCTTTCAGTCTGACCCAGGGGCCGCCTGCCGATCACCCCCCCCCCTCCTAAAGAAAATCTTCAGGAAATATAAAAGCTTTCATTCCAAGATGCCGCATCGAACAGAAAAAATGAATTGTTTCTCCAATATATACTTGAGGTTCTGCTTTGTCCTGTGATCCCCCGCCTATCAATCCAACTGATGGCAGGGGGAGCGGCAGTGTTGATCCCCCACCGGCCATCAATCAGCTGTAATCTCTGCAGACAGCGAAACCAGAGCCCTGCTGTTGTTGCTGCTTTTTGGGAGACGTTTGCCTTGAAGATTTGGGACAGTTATTATCTGTGCAATTACACGTATAGAGTGCTGGAAACTGGCACTCTCATTTTCGCCCTGCTTTCGTCTCTACAATGTACTAAATAGTGGCTTGGTGTACAGTCATTTTAGATATCATAGCTTAGCCAGTGTCTGCAATGGACTGGGCGCATTTTTATGCAAATTTTTCTAAAGTTAATAATTAAAGTACAACCACGACTTCCAGTCTCTGGTCTGAGCGGCGACAGCTGTTCAAGAAAAAATCTTATAGCTTGTATTTTCAAAGTTTACTGAGAAATTAGTCATTTAAGTTTAATCTCGTTTCTTGCCTAACTTATATTTGTTGAATTAATTCATTTCAGATCACTGTTATCAACGGGTCGTATGAACAAATATTTGTTTATGAGCTGGGCTCGACACCCGTTTGTGAGTTGCTACTTTAAAAGAGTTATCAGTGCACTTTGTGGAGATTTTCGCTTTTAGGAATTGCCTGGCGTATGAAGTGAGGTATGGGTGTCTGACTAAGGGGTTGATGTGCGTAGGGAGTGAGGTGTGTGTCTGACTGAGGGGTTGATGTGCGTAGGGAGTGAGGTGTGTGTCTGACTGAGGGGTTGATGTGCGTAGGGAGTGAGGTGTGTGTCTGACTGAGGGGTTGATGTGCGTAGGGAGTGAGGTGTGTGTCTGACTAAGGGGTTGATGTGCGTAGGGAGTGAGGTGTGTGTCTGACTGAGGGGTTGATGTGGGTAGGGAGTGAGGTGTGTGTCTGACTGAAGGGTTGATGTGCGTAGGGAGTGAGGTGTGTGTCTGACTAAGGGGTTGATGTGCGTAGGGAGTGAGGTGGGTGTCTGACTGAGGGGGCTGATGTGGGTAGGGAGTGAGGTGGGTGTCTGACTGAGGGATTGATGTGGGAAAGGGAGGGAGGTGTGTGTCTGATTGAGGGTTGATGTGGGTAGGGAGTGAGGTGGGTGTCTGATTGAGGGGTTGATGTGGGTAGGGAGTGAGGTGGGTGTCAGATTGAGGTGTTGATGTGGGTAGGGAGTGAGGTGGATGTCTGACTGAGCGGTTGATGGGGTAAGGGAGTGAGGTGGGTGTCTGACTGAAGAGTTGATATTAATGTGGGATGAAGTGTGAAGGAGTGAGATAGGTGGCTGGATGAGGCTCTGAGGGCAAGGAGTGGGTGGATGTGAGAATGAAGCCCAATGTGAGGCAGTTGAGCATTTAGTGAGCTTTTTCGTGCTCAAAAAACTTCAAAACCTCAGTGATCAGCGATTGGCGCAGTCTGCTCCGCAGCAACTTCACGGAAGACGAAGAGTCAGAGGCCCGACATCACGGGGCACTGATCGAGCACTACATGTACCTGCACCTGCGCGAGGAGCACCAGGATAGAATGAATCGGATTAAGCCGCAGTACGTGCTCAAACGGCCCTCACTCAGAGGAATGTACTCAAACTTGGGCACAGAAGTCAACAGCTGCATGGCTGCCACAATCCTCAGAGAGCAGATCAACGTCTATCGCAGAATTGTAGGCCACACGCATGGGGCCGACAAGGTAGGAAGCTGAGATGGAGTGAAGTGGGTGGCTGGATGAGGGTCTATAGGGGCAAGGAGTGAGGTGGGTGGCTTGATGAGGGTCTATAGGGGCAAGGAGTGAGGTGGGTGGCTATATGAGGGTCTATAGGGGCAAGGAGTGAGGTGGGTGGCTAGATGAGGGTCTATAGGGGCAAGGAGTAAGGTGGGTGGCTAGATGAGGGTCTATAGGGGCAAGGAGTGAGGTGGGTTGCTAGATGAGGGTCTATAGGGGCAGGGGGTGAAGTGGGTGACTAAATGAGGGTCTATTAGGGGCAAGGAGTGAGGTGGGTGGCTGGATGAGGGTCTATAGGCGCATGGAGTGGGTGGGTGCGCTTAAGTATAAAAAAACTGATTTATTGCTTTCCACCCTCATGGCAGGCGGGCCAGAGCTCCGAGGTGGCTGAGGAGGTGGCCCAGAGCCTGTTCTCCACCAGCAACGCCGCCCTGGGAATTGTGGCGGGCATATTCTTGGCCATCTTTTTAGCCCTGCTGATCTGGGAGAAGGTGTACTGGAAACCGAGAAATCCCAATTACAAATGTGAGTGACTGGGAAATGACCCAATATTGTCTACTTATTTTACGTTTAGTGGTGTAAACGGAGCTTCTAGACTGGATTGCGTTAAATGCAGAAGTGTAAGAATGAATTGAATCCTGCAATTATGAAAAGTATGCTTCTGTCTAGAATGTCAAAATTGCAAATATTTTCATAGTTAAATCGCACTTTTCTGGGCGAAATGAGCTAAGGTTAAACGATTCTCAATTCAGGTAAATGTTTCAACTCCATCCACCTTATTCCGCAACCTATCTTAATCCGCTACCCAACTAACTCCACCACCTGACTCACTCCGCTACTCACCCACTCCGCCACCCATCCCACTCCGCCACCCACCTCACTCCGCCACCCAGCCCACTCCGCCGCCCACCTCACTCTGCCACCCACCTCGCTATGCCGCCCACCTCACTCCGCCGCCCACCTCACTCCGCCACACTATGCCGCCCACCTCACTCTGCCACCCACCTCACTATGCCGCCCACCTCACTCCGCCGCCCACCTCACTCCGCCACCCACCTCACTTCGCCAGCCACTCGACTCCACCACTCGCCTCACTTTCTCTCTGCCCAATTACTCTGGCACAGTTGTGGAGCGCAACTGGAAATACGACAGGCAGAAGAAGGAGGCGGAGTTCGGCCGCCAGCTGGATCTGAAGTCCTACTATCGACAGCACTACCGGAAATGCGGCGTCGAAGGCGGCGGCGGCGGCGGCGGCGGCGGCGTCGGCGGCGGAAGCGCGGCCACCACGCCGACTGCTGGCGGCCAGTCGGGTGGGTCGGGCGGCTGCTCAATGTCCAGGCCGATCACCATCGAGACGCTGCACGCGGCGACGCTGGACGAAGCATCCGCGGACGGTGGAGCGACGGAAGCTCCTGGCAATAACGGATCCGGGATGATCAACAATCGTCGGCTCTGGTGCCAGGAGGCCGGCAGCGACAGGCTCGACGAAGAGGCGGAAGGCGAGGCTGAAGCGGAGGAAGCGACTCCGATGTGACAGTGGCTCATATCAAGTTCTGTACAAGGCCCCCGTGTAAAAATCATGCTTGATGCTTAGTATGGCTCCGTTTGATGCTTGCTTACCTCCCCGTATCCCTTCAATTTGACTGATTTCTGTCTCTAACCAAATCATAAATAAAATACTTCCGATTAAATCGAGTAGCGAGTTTGCTTTCTTTTGAAGACCCACCGATACGTGCGTCACAAGAGCAGCTCAATTAACAGCTTCTAAAAGTACAGAAAAAGTTGAGGGAACGAGTACTAAAAGTACAAGAGTACTTTAAACTACTTAAAGTACAAAAGCAGCTCAGTGAACAGCTCTTAAAAGTACAAAAGCAGCTGAGTGAATAACTTCACCTACTAAAAGTACAAAAGCAGCTCAGTGAATAACTTCACCTACTAAAAGTACAAAAGCAGCTGAGTGAATAACTTCACCTACTAAAAGTACAAAAGCAGCTCAGTGAATAACTTCACCTACTAAAAGTACAAAAGCAGCTTAGTGAATAACTTCACCTACTAAAAGTACAAAAGCAGCTCAGTGAATAACTTAAGCTTCTAAAAGTAGGCAAGCAGCTCGGAGAGGAGCTACACTAAAATTATTTCTGAATAAAAGTTCTGATAAAAATTTGCTAATGAAATAAAAAGAGTTTGAGGATAAATAAGTCAAGCAGATTTGCAAATTCTTCTTTGTCTCGACGCGAGTCAACACTAGATACGACCGATTTAAGCCTCATAGCAGTACTCAGTCTGCAATGCAACAGGGCTGCAAGTTTTTGCAAAAGAAGACAGAAGAAGATGTTTAAAAAACGCAGCTAACGCTGGGGTCGGCCGGCATGGCAGCAGCTGGCAGCTTCGCGGCCCCTCTGGCAGCGGCGCCGGCTGTTCCCGACCGCTTCAGCACCGCGGCAGCCACTGCGAGACCCACAGCTGCCAGCGCCACTGCCAGCAAGCAGCAGAGCACGACACGGGTCAACGCGCTGACGTCAACAGATGGCGACGAGCCTATAATTCTGATGCTGGCTGAAAAGTACAAAGCGCACTTCTTTTTAAGCCTCGATTCAGCAATTTGAGTAGGAGTCGGCTTATTCGCAAAGCAACTCACGACACACGGCTCGAAGGGTCTTTGAGCTCTCTGCTGGTGGAAGCAGACCCTGGCTGATGAGACACGTGACAGTGACCTCGGAATGACACTCCGCGAACCTGTGCAACAGCCGAGATCGTTGAATCCAGCCTCCACTGCTGCCGATGAGATCTGGCTCTGGAATGAGCTGTGGAATGAGCACAGGCCACAGTTTGGCAGATCTCCGTAATTAATCACTCGGCATCAATTCGGCATCTCACCGTGAGATTCCAGACGCTGACAGTCTCAGTTCTCAGGGAGCAGTGCAGCTCTGGCTTGGGGATTCCCTCATCAGTGTGCAGCGTCAGGTTCAGGTGCGAACCGTTGAATTGTTGATCAAACCAGCGGATTGATCTGGAAGGGACTGCGGATAAATTAAGCAGGCATGTGTAGTTTAGTCCGAGCCGGACTCACAAGTTTATCAAGATTTTTTTCCTGGCATTCTACTGGAGCCCGGCAAGCAAGCGAAGTTCCACCTGTTCCTGTCTCTGTAGTGTATTTTTTCTAGAAATTTGTCTATCGCCAAACCTATGCTTCGACTTTTTTGTGCACAGATACTAGAATAACCAGATGGGCCACTCAGCACATTTGCGTGTAAGCTACTTTCAGTTCAGTAGTAAGTTAAACAGAAGCATTTTAATGTATTATTAAAGCCACGGCTCATTTATTGGCTCTCACCCTCCCCCCAGCTTAACCCTCCAACCGCGCCTTTCCACACTACCCCCCGCCCCGCCCCAATTTTATTGCCTTTCTCAGAATTCCAAAAGCTGCCATGTACATTTCAGTGGACTGGCCAATGTACATTATTGCTGAACCAATTAGCAAGCTGTTTGCGCCTGCAAGCTTGGGCTTCTAAGCTTATCAAAGTCAAAAGTCAAAAGTCATTTCAGCTATTTTACAATAGCTTATTTTAGTATCACGAACTCACGGACACTGCTGATGGCCTCCCAGTTACTGATTTGGAGTAGTTGAGCAGTCTCTCGTTGAGTGCCATCCTAACAAGCCCGTCGGCAATGCAGAGTTGTCAAGTTAACTTGCCAAGTCACTGTGAAAGCCTTCAAAACCAAGGTGCCGTCTGTTGTTGCTCTGGAAACGTATTCAAAGAATGAGTCTAGCCCAAAAATACATTAAATAAAATGCTTCTATTCAACTTTCTACTGAACTGCAGGTAGTTCAAATACGGTACAAAGAGTTCAAGTTTGCGCTTACCCTGCCAAGTCCAATACTGAAACCGTTGCACATGATTAATCTGCAGTTCGATGCAGAGGCAGGCGAACTGCTGCAGTTTCTCGGTAGCCAAGACCTGGTCAGCAGATTGTCATTCAGCTTCAGCTGGGACAAAGCGTTTGTCGAGCAGCCATTGCTCTGCAGCTTGCAGAAGTGGGCTGAAAAAGCAGAGCAAGAGCTGTCTGCTAAAGGTGATTCTAATCTGTCAAATTTTCTAACAAAAACTCTCTCACCTTCTTCAATTCCCAGCAGCCGGAAGTTCACGAACTTGTCAGTTTGATTGGCCACAAACTTCCTTAGTAGCAGAAATTGAGGAAGCTGGAATGAAGTGTTGAGACGCTGCGGATTTTGAAACTGATGGAGTCTAACTAGGGGTGTTCGGGGTTCGGGGTCGGGTCGGGTTTCGGGTCGGGTTTCGGGTCGGGTTTTTGTACCGGGTTCGGGGTTCGGGGTAGGGTGTTCGGGTCGGGTATCGGGTCGGGTTTAGGGTCGGGTTTTCGGGGTTTTCGGGTTCAAAGGAAAAATAAACTTTTTAAAAATAAATTTCTCCTAGCCGTTATGTAACGCTTTTAAGCATAAAAAGGCAAATATTTAAACTTCGAAAATAATGCTTGAATTGTGGTTTTCAATTACAAATTTAAGGTTTTAACGGATGAAATCTATGAATCTATGGATTCTGGCTGGCCGCTGGACTATGCTTGTGGATTTCAAAAATCCCTTTATTTTTAATTGCATACATTTTTATTAAACACATGAATCAAAGATTTAAGGTTGTTCAACCTTTATTTTCCAATTCCTCATTAAGCTACCCTCGAATGTTGCGCTAACAATGACAACTGAAACCCAAGTTGGTAAACATTTGGATAAGTGGATGTTAAAGTCAATGCTAAGATCTTAAGTATGAGGAGTCAAATTATAGAGAGGAGAGGAGTGAGGACTTGAGATTGCCAGCTGATGACTAGAAATAGGAGTTAAGGAGCCAGGACTGCAAATGAGAACGAGACACAGACTGCTAGAGGTACCTCAGGACGAGCAACTCCCTTCAGTCGTCACTCTTGGAAAAAATATCATCACGGAAAGCCTGAGATGAAGGGTTCTCCTTTCAGGGAAAGTTCGGGTTTCGGTCCGGGTCAGTGTTTCGGGTTCGGGGTTTACCCCGGGATTTAAAAATGGAAACCCGAACACCCCAAAGCCTAACCAAATATGAAAAGTGGCGAACCTCGGGATCGGTCCAGTCTGGGCAGGCCACTCTGTAGGTTAAATCTGAATTTCTCGAATTTTTCGTGAAGCCGCACAGGTGAAATCCAGTCAGATTAGGATTAAAACTCGCTGTGCAGTCATGCGGATGCTCAACCAGACCTGCTGGCATGTGGTGGCTGAGCAGCACTTCAATGCTCAGTGCTCTGGCTCTCTCGGATGCAAAATTTGCTGGAAAATATCAAACAATGGCACTGTTGCAGTGTTGCATCAGTTTTAGTGAGGTTTTTTATAGAAGTCTTTGGAGTTTTATAGAGTCAACGTCGGCCTCAAAAATGAAAGGTCGGGGGTTCGATTCTCTATCCAACTCAGAACAATTTGTGGCTTTGACGCATGATGCAAGACGCATAACTTCTGCATTTGCTTCAGTTCACCCAGCTGTAAAATGGGTGCCAGCATTAGCTGGGGTAATTGAGGGTGAGTGTGGCGACCCCCCAGTCCTTGGACTGAACAGCCGTACGCAGCCTTCAGATGCGCCGCACAATAGCTGCGGCTGAGCTGTCAGTTGCACATCTGCAGATGCTACTCACGGTTCTTCCTGCCATAGACAATGATGGAACGCACTCGAACTCTCTGCTTCAACTTCAGCAGCAGCCATTGATAGCCAAATGAGTCCGGAGTCCCGCTCGTGTGGAAATACTCCCAATGATCTGGTCTGGCAGACGAATGGCGGAAGCAGCTGGCTCCGGGCTGATAGTACATGTAATAGGAAGATTGCCAGGCTTGCAGAAAATCGTTTGACGAAACGTTGAAGCAAAAGCCTGTTGATTTGTTAAAACATTTTTGTAGCTTAACAGATTTAATCTTGTCAAATGTTTTCAAATAGGGCACCGGCTGCGCCAGCACCAGGGGCGCCAGCACCAGGGGCGCCAGCACCAGGGGCGCCAGCACCAGGGGCGCCAGCACCAGGGGCGCCAGCACCAGAGGCGCCAAAGGTACTGCAAGGAGGTGCCAAAGGTACTGCAAGGAGGTGCCAAAGCTACTGCAAGGGGGCGCCAAAGGTACTGCAAGGAGGTGCCAAAGCTACTGCATGGAGGTGCCAAAGGTACTGCAAGGAGGTGCCAAAGGTACTGCAAGGAGGTGCCAAAGGTACTGCAAGGAGGCGCCAAAGCTACTGCAAGGAGGCGCCAAAGCTACTGCAAGGAGGCGCCAAAGCTACTGCAAGGAGGTGCCAAAGCTACTGCAAGGAGGTGCCAAAGGTACTGCAAGGAGGTGCCAAAGCTACTGCAAGGGGGCGCCAAAGGTACTGCAAGGAGGTGCCAAAGCTACTGCAAGGAGGTGCCAAAGCTACTGCAAGGAGGTGCCAAAGCTACTGCAAGGAGGTGCCAAAGCTACTGCAAGGAGGTGCCAAAGGTACTGCAAGGAGGTGCCAAAGCTACTGCAAGGAGGTGCCAAAGCTACTGCAAGGAGGTGCCAAAGGTACTGCAAGGAGGTGCCAAAGCTACTGCAAGGAGGTGCCAAAGCTACTGCAAGGAGGTGCCAAAGGTACTGCAAGGAGGTGCCAAAGGTACTGCAAGGAGGTGCCAAAGGTACTGCAAGGAGGTGCCAAAGGTACTGCAAGGAGGTGCCAAAGCTACTGCAAGGAGGTGCCAAAGGTACTGCAAGGAGGTGCCAAAGCTACTGCAAGGAGGAGCCAAAGCTACTGCAAGGAGGTGCCAAAGGTACTGCAAGGAGGTGCCAAAGCTACTGCAAGGAGGTGCCAAAGCTACTGCAAGGAGGTGCCAAAGCTACTGCAAGGAGGTGCCAAAGGTACTGCAAGGAGGTGCCAAAGGTACTGCAAGGAGGTGCCAAAGCTACTGCAAGGAGGTGCCAAAGCTACTGCAAGGAGGTGCCAAAGGTACTGCAAGGAGGTGCCAAAGCTACTGCAAGGAGGTGCCAAAGCTACTGCAAGGAGGTGCCAAAGCTACTGCAAGGAGGTGCCAAAGCTACTGCAAGGAGGTGCCAAAGGTACTGCAAGGAGGTGCCAAAGGTACTGCAAGGAGGTGCCAAAGCTACTGCAAGGAGGTGCCAAAGGTACTGCAAGGAGGCGCCAAAGGTACTGCAAGGAGGTGGCAAAGGTACTGCAAGGAGGTGCCAAAGCTACTGCAAGGAGGTGCCAAAGGTACTGCAAGGAGGTGCCAAAGCTACTGCAAGGAGGTGCCAAAGCTACTGCAAGGAGGTGCCAAAGCTACTGCAAGGAGGTGCCAAAGGTACTGCAAGGAGGTGCCAAAGCTACTGCAAGGAGGTGCCGAAGGTACTGCAAGGAGGTGCCAAAGCTACTGCAAGGAGGCGCCAAAGCTACTGCAAGGAGGTGCCAAAGCTACTGCAAGGAGGCGCCAAAGCTACTGCAAGGAGGTCCCAAAGCTACTGCAAGGAGGTGCCAATGCTACTGCAAGGAGGTGCCAAAGCTACTGCAAGGGGGCGCCAAAGGTACTGCAAGGAGGTGCCAAAGCTACTGCAAGGAGGTGCCAATGCTACTGCAAGGAGGTGCCAAAGCTACTGCAAGGGGGCGCCAAAGGTACTGCAAGGAGGTGCCAAAGCTACTGCAAGGAGGTGCCAAAGGTACTGCAAGGAGGTGCCAAAGCTACTGCAAGGAGGTGCCAAAGGTACTGCAAGGAGGTGCCAAAGCTACTGCAAGGAGGCGCCAAAGCTACTGCAAGGAGGCGCCAAAGCTACTGCAAGGAGGTGCCAAAGCTACTGCAAGGATGTGCCAATGCTACTGCAAGGATGTGCCAAAGCTACTGCAAGGAGGCGCCAAAGCAAGGTCAGGAGCAGAGCAGAAAAAAAGCAGAAAAAAGCAAAGTCTCACCGCCGCAGTTGGTGCAGCAGAAGCACAGAAGCAGCAGCTTCAGATGAAGAACCATTGCAGATATCAACAGTCGTTAGTTGAAGAGCTTAGCTGCGATCGTATTTAAGTGTGCTGGCAGCGGTTCACCCTGTGCAGCACTAACCGCCGCCAAAAACTGAGGTATTAAGAGCTATAAGCAGTCTTCTATTTAGCAAATAGTCAACCAAATTAACTTCAATGCACTGGTAAACAAGTTACCAGAC
The DNA here is from genome assembly GCA_002269645.1 of Macrostomum lignano. NCBI lineage: Eukaryota > Metazoa > Platyhelminthes > Macrostomidae > Macrostomum > Macrostomum lignano. Next base: position 117,832 of record NIVC01002322.1, read on the forward strand.
TTCGACAAACAAAGAAGAATAAATCGGTCAGCAAAATTTAGCACTGATTGATCTTCGATTTATCCGGTGTGGCTCACTCAGCGTTTTCCGGTTTTTTATTTCTTAGAGTCTACTGAAAGTAGGCAGATTAGAAAGCCGTAGTAGCTTAATGCTTTGGGATCACCAGAATGGCAGAACAGGGAAGTACCTGATGAAGGCTGTAGCAATACCCACTGAAATACTATGAAGGCTGTAGCAATACCCTATGAAGGCTGTAGCAATACCCAGTGTACCTGATAAAGGCTGTAGCAATACCTACTATAAATACCTGATAAAGGCTGTAGCAATACCTACTATAAATACCCGATAAAGGCTGTAGCAATACCTACTGAAGTATCTGATGAAGGCTGTAGCAATACCTACTATAAATACCCGATAAAGGCTGTAGCAATACCTACTGAAGTATCTGATGAAGGCTGTAGCAATACCTACTATAAATACCCGATGAAGGCTGTAGCAATACCTACTGAAGTATCTGATGAAGGCTGTAGCAATACCTACTGAAGTATCTGATGAAGGCTGTAGCAATACCTACTGAAGTATCTGATGAAGGCTGTAGCAATACCCACTGAAGTATCTGTGGTGGTGACCAAGGGGTAATTAGATCCAGCATTTGAAGCAACTCAAGTCAATCGTAAAAACACCTGTTTTGAATTATCTAGGATTAAATATGACGCTTTTATATAAAAAGTGAAATAGAAAGTCATATATATTTACTATTTATAAACTCTCAAAGCATCTCAAAGCAGTGCAAACCAACAGCTGAGTTATATGGAAGCTATTAATGACAGTTGCTATAGGCTAAATAGTCGTTTGCATTTGAACTTGTGTAGACGGTTTTAAAATGACGCTGAAACATGAAGAAGTTCCTTCGTAGCAGCTGTTCAATAGATGCTGGTGAAGGCTGGTTCCGCTGCAGCAGAGGACATTTCTGCACCGGCTGTGCTTTGAGGTTTCTGTTGCTCCTGCTGATGCTGAGTAGCTTGCGAGCGCTGCAAACCGGCCAAGATGAAGTGCCGAGTGGCCAGGAGGGCATCTGTGGCAGCCTGCGGGTTGACATGCGATCGGATTGGAATGCCGTGGCACTCACACAGGGTGCACAGCTGCCTTGACTTTCTATGCCTTGTTGAGGGTTGGCCCTATAGCTGAGCTCCTCTGGGTGTTCTTCAAGAAATGCCATTAGCGTACTAGGTATGCTCATTGTGCTGTAATAAAATTAAAATGCCCAGAAACTCCCAAAATTTCAAGTAATAGCAAAGCCTCCCAGGACCTTCAAGGACTTCCAGCACCTTGAAGGACTCCCAACACCTTCAATGACTCCTAACACCTTCAAGGACTCCTAACACCTTCAAGGACTTCCAACACCTTCAATGACTCCTAACACCTTCAAGGACTCCTAACACCTTCAAGGACTCCTAACACCTTCAAGGACTCCTAACACCTTCAAGGACTCCTAACACCTTCAAGGACTCCTAACATCTCCAAGGACTCCCCCAAAGTCTTCATCTCTCATCGCCTCACCCGCAGCCTCCGTCTGGCATTGAACTCTCGCAATTTGTTCTGCGCCTCAGCCAGGCTGTCCTCTCGAGCAGCCAGCCCGCCAACCCACGGATGTCGGAGCGCCTGCCCAGCAGTCAGGCGAGCGTCGGCGTCCAGCACCAGCAGCCTCTCGATGAGGTCGCGCGCGTTCTTGGAGATGCCTGACCACCAGCGCTGGTCGAAGGTGTACTGGGCGCGCAGGATTCGACGGTACATGTCGCTGTCGTTGTCCGCGTAAAATGGTTCGTAGCCTCCGAGGCTTTGGGGTAACGAAAGTGAATGGAGAAGAGATGGGTGAGTGAGGGGAAGTGGATGAGGATGAGCGAGGTGAGATGGGGGTAGGGAGTGAGGTAAGTGTAGGAGTGGGGTGGGTGTAGGGAGTGAGATAGGTGTAAGGGAGTGGGGTGGGTGTAGGGACTGGGTGGGTGTAGGGAGTAAGGTGGGCGTATAGAGTGAGGTGGGTGTAGGGAGTGAGGTCAATTAACTCGATACAAATAGCAATTACCAACAGAAAGTAAATTAGTAAAAACAAATAACTTTTATTCAATAATACTGCATGATAAAACAAAATTTTCTTATTAATGTAATCCAAGTTTAATAAATACAAACCACCATTCAAGTGACTGCCGGAAATTATAGTGCACCATTATGAGCAATATTACGGTCCTAAAGGTATCCCTGACTTTTTTGCGTACCCATTGATATCCACACAAGGCCTGCGTTTGCCAACCATCGGGAAACGATCTCCATTCACTGCTATGAAAGGCGGAAGGCGCGTGAAGGCTGGTTGCTTAGCAACTAATCAAGTCAATTTGGTTTCTCTCAATAGGCAAATACGAGGTACTTGACTTAATTATATTATGCTTATAGATATGGAATCTCAATCAAGTGAGTAGCCTGCCACTAGCTTGGCATGGAAAATGATTAAAAACCGCTGAATGATCGTATTTTTCTCCCAGATCCTCAGTTGCTGGGCCAGCCTCTCAGATCCTCAGTTGCTGTGCCAGCCTCCCAGATCCTTAGTTGCTGGGCAAGCCTCCCAGATCCTCAGTTGCTGGGCCAGCCTCCCAGATCCTTAGTTGCTGGGCCAGCCTCCCAGATCCTCAGTTGCTAGGCCTGCCTCCCAGAGTGTCAGTTGCTGGGCCAGCCTCCCAGATCCTCAGTTGCTGAGCCAGACTCCCAGATCCTCAGTTGCTGCTCCACTACCTTTGACACTGGGCTCAAACGACCTCATTTTCGCTCGCATTTAAAGAATAAAAACATATCTCGCACAGAAAATGCCTATACAAAAGTCATGAGATTTTTTTTTCGCCTCAAGTCTCAACGATTATTCGTTCCACGATCTCACATATTCGTTTCTAAGTCTTATTCTCCAGCTCTCTCTGTTTTATTAACCGCAGCAAAATGCAAATACAGCAGTGACTCGCTCTAAAACAAACTGAACCGGCCAGCAGTCGGCAACTTCAATCTTTATGAGAAGCTGCGTGAGCCTTTGTTTCTAAATTTAGCCTTAGAAGTTGGGGAGCTAATGTGAATTAATGGTACTCTATTATTGTGTTATAATAAACTATGCTTAGTATACCTCACATGCTTAAAGTAGTGCAATTAACCATCATAATGTTACAAATTAGCTTGATTGTGTGAAATATTACAGAAGTAGTCATGAATTAAATCACTAACTCTACATGCTAGCATTGCGCACTATACCGACAATGGGCACAATTCAGTCTAATTAGGCACTCCTAGCAGTGTTGCATCGATATTTAAATCCCAATAGTACACCACTTCACTCTCCCCAACTTTACACCCACTTCACTCCCCAACTTTACACCCACCTCGCTCCCCAACTTTACACCCACCTCACTCCCCAACTTTACACCCACCTCACTCCCCAACTTTACACCCACCTCACTTCCCAACTTTACACCCACCTCACTCCCCAACTTTACACCCACCTCACTCCCCAACTTTACACCCACCTCACTTCCCAACTTTACACCCACCTCACTCCCCAACTTTACACCCACCTCACTCCCCAACTTTACACCCACCTCACTCCCCAACTTTACACCCACCTCACTCTCCAACTTTACACCCACCTCACTCCCCAACTTTACACCCACCTCACTCCCCAACTTTACAACCACCTCACTCCCCAACTTTACACCCACCTCACTCTCCAACCCTATACCCACCTCACTCCCCAACCCTACACCCACCTCACTCCTCTACCCTACGCTATAGCCTCCAACAGCCCTATAGCCGCTCACAGAATAAAAGCAATGACTCCAACGCTCCACATGTCCATGGCGGTGCCACAGCCTCTGCGCAGCAGAACCTCAGGCGCACAATAGCCCGGAGTACCGCACACAGATCTCGTATGCACGTCAGAGTCCGCAATTTTGCTCAAACCGAAATCAGCTAAGGAGAGGAAGTGTTGAAAAGTGAAAATTTATAACTTTAAAATCATTATTGAAACGAGCGTATCCAATATGGTTATTTGCAATTCACCAATTTTCAATTTGGCCTCTTCGCGTTCGTCTTCGTAAAGCAAATTCTCCGGCTAAAATCAGATGGGACCAAGGGGGTTCATATTCAGTAGGGGCGTTTGGTGTGTATTGTAACTTTCATGCGGTTAGAAACCTTGAGATCGCGATGAATAATGCCCCGCTCGTGCAGATACCTCAAGCCGTCTAGCAATTGTCCAATGCATTGGGACGCGTCTTTCTCGTTGTAACTGCCGCGACTGACAATTCTGTAAGTTTAGTCACGGAAAGCAGCTGTCATTTGTTGGCTAAAAGAGTTTTAACATTTCCAATCATTAGTTCCAGCCCATAAAGATATTACATGATCGTCCAATTCAAGCGCGCAAATACTGTACTCGTACGCAGACACTCTCTGTGCCTTGAGCCTTTCTTCTGTTCAGAAATCAGAAATTAAATTAAATTTAGATGAGAATGGGCCCAAGACAAATATGTTATCTGTTTTCCTACAAAGCTTCACAAAGTACAAAACCTTACCTGTCAAACAGTTCCCCACCTGTGACCAATTCCAGAACCATGAAGAAATGATTTGGCGTTTCAAACACTTC
>NIVC01002322.1:127500-184136 GCA_002269645.1 Macrostomum lignano
GGAATTAATATTTAGTATTTGCAAAGGGTCCAGCAATCAGCAATCAATGATCAAGAGATTAAAGAAATTCATAAAGACTGCACAGTTTAACCCCTAGCCAATTCTTTATTTCCTATCCATCCTTTAGCCAAAGCAATTCGTTGGATTGTAAATGCAACTATTTTTATAGATAAGCTTAGCTCGCTATTTTCCATCCCGGACCCTCGACTTTTCTTCGGCTGTACCTTCTAGGGTTGAAGACTATCTGATAGATGAAGAACGGGCGGGGGAGAAAGTACATTAGGGAAGCTGAAAGGAGGAAGATGCACAGGCCTGCGTGCTTGGTAGGATGCGGCAAGCCCAGGCAGTCAATATCGCTGAATCCGAAGGTGCAAGTGGTTGGTTTAAAAAACGTGGATTCAGCATCTGCGACAGTGAATTATTATTCATTGATATGAAAAGTACATTCGCTGGGATAACCTGTTCGATTCCGTCTGGAGTTTGGCAAGAAAGTGAAGTGGGATTTGGGAAATTCTTCAAGTTGTTTACTTGGTTCTCTGCTTGGCTTCATAAATCATTTTGAATAAGTTTATTTCCCAGGAATTTGTTCGCATTCTTTTAGAATTTAATCTTCGAAATGAATTTAACTCTTCATTCTGAATGCTTTAACAAAAATGAAAGGCGACTCCCTTAGTATTTCCCCTCGAAGTAGTATGGGATTTCCCGCACAATTCACCGAATTCCTGCACATGATTTTCTTTGAAGGACTCTGCAGTATGGGAATTCTGGTCCGGAATTTCCCTGGGATTCCCTTAAAGATTTCCTTTCGAAATTTCCTTAGAAGGTTTCCTTTGAGATTCCTTTTGGGGTTCACCAGTTTGTATTCCCCTTGGGATTCCCGTTTGGAATTCACCTTTGGGATTCCTCTTTGGGATTCCCATTTGGGATTCCGCTTTAAACCTTGGAAATTCTCTTGGGAATTCCTCTGCAATTCTCTTTGCGATTTTCCTGGGATACGCTTTGGGATTTCCCTGAGGATACCCTTTGGGATATCCCTGGGGATACCCTTTCGGATTTCCCTCGGGATTACCCTTTCGGATTTCCCTGAGGATACCCTTTGGGATATCCCTTTCGGATTTTCCTGGGGATAACCTTTCGGATTTCCCTGGGATACCCTTTGGGATTTCCCTTGCGATTCTCTTGGGAATCCCCTTGAGATTGCCCCATCGATCGTATAAGATATACGTCTCTGTAATTAATGTGGTAAATTTTTACAGTTTATATAAGAATCCCCAGAATTTAAGGTAATTTGGAAAACCACTCCACCCCATTTAGAAACGCCGTGCGCCACCTGTTCAACAACGGAGAGTCCCCGCCGAAACTCCTGCAGCACTTATGAGGGCTCCGAGCGATCCTACCTTGATGCCAATGGCGAGTGCCAGCCTTCTCCAGCAAATTTAAAGGAACTGAATTTAACGGTGAGTGGCTATTCGTATGCGATTTGGGGACAGCTTCAGAAGTCCTTGTAACGATTTTATGGGCCATTGTAACTGTTAATGAGATCATAGTAGCAGTTCATAGATTATAAATTTATTAGAAATATTCATGAGGTCATTGCAATATGCATGAGGTCATTGCAATATGCATGAGGTCATTGCAATATGCATGAGGTCATTGCAATATGCATGAGGTCATTGCAATATGCATGAGGTCATTGCAATATGCATGAGGTCATTGCAATATGCATGAGGTCATTGCAATATGCATGAGGTCATTGCAATATGCATGAGGTCATTGCAATATGCATGAGGTCATCGTAGTATTGGTACAGTCATTGTAGTAACAATGAGCTTATTTTAATACCTATGATGTCATTGTAGTATTGATGATGATGTTAAAGTATTGATTGGTTCTTTTTTCTAACAATTATGTTATTGTAAGAATTGATTGAGTCATTCTAGAATCTTTGAGGTCATTGTAGAATATTTGAGGTCAATTTAGAACTAATGAGGTTATTTTAAAATTGATGAGGTCATTGTAGATTTGATGAGGTCATTGTAGATTTGATGAGGTCATTGTAGATTTGATGATGTCATTGTATATTTGATGAGGTCATTGTAGATTTGATGAGGTCATTGTAGAATATTTAAGATCAATGTAAAATCAAGGTTATGAGGTCATTTTAGTATCTATGAGGTCGTTTTAGCATGAATGAGGTCATAATAAAAATCAATGAGGCAACTGAGCTCTTTTTAAACGCGTCAAAAACATTCCAGATGAACTCAGATTTGGCTGACAGCCAAAAGGCCACAGTGTTGCTTGAGTATGCCCAGAAAAATATCGACAGCGCTAAGTCGATGAAAGAATTCACCAGCTTACTGAATCAACAGCTGACCTCGAACACTGACTCATCAACTCGGACGATTGCTAATCTGTTGAAAACAGTTGGAACCGTCGCTGACATGCCATTGTGGCGAGCTGTCAAGAATCTGACAGACTCTGACGCCAAGGACTTGGCCGAGACCGCCGCCTCTGTTATTGATGCTGTGGATAGCATTGGCTTCGGGCTGGCGGCGTCCGCTACCCAGGACTTCAGCATTGATGGCGGCGATGGCGGAGTGGGTGAGTGACTGACTGACTGACTGACTGACTGACTGACTGACTGACTGACTGACTGACTGACTGACTGACTGACTGACTGACTGACTGACTGACTGACTGACTGACTGACTGACTGACTGACTGACTGACTGACTGACTGACTGACTGACTGACTGACTGACTGACTGACTGACTGACTGACTGACTGACTGACTGACTGACTGACTGACTGACTGACTAACTGACTGACTGACTGACTGACTGACTGACTGACTGACTAACTGACTGACTGACTGACTGACTGACTGACTGACTGACTGACTGACTGACTGACTGACTGACTGACTGACTGACTGACTGACTGACTGACTAACTGACTGACTGACTGACTGACTGACTGACTGACTGACTGACTAACTGACTGACTGACTGACTGACTGACTGACTGACTGACTGACTGACTGACTGACTGACTGACTCATAGTTTTCAAAGAGCTACTAGTCACTCATAGTCACTCATAGTCACTCATAGTCACTCATAGTCACTCATAGTCACTCATAGTCACCCATGGTAACTCATATTCACCCATAGTCACTCATAGTAGTCACTCATAGTCACTCATAGTCACTCATAGTCACCCATAGTCACTCATAGTCACCCATAGTCACTCATATTCACTCATACTAATTGTCGCACTAAAATCCAAACTGTATGATTTTCACTCACAATTATTCATATAACGCAGCCCCTCTGCATAAAAAGTAATTTTGCCTCAACATAGCGAGTCCAGCTGTCTGCGCCAGTTCCCAACCGGAAACGCTGGAACTGTATTTGTTGGCACGCAATGCGCATACAAGTCTGAAAATGTTTCATTTCAAGCTACAGAGCTACGCAATATTGCGTTATTAGCTATCTGTTGCGAGTATTGCGCAGGAGGGCGCATAGCCAGTGTGCCCGACATGTAGCGCAATTTGGTTCTCGGCTATTTTTGATATTATTTTGCGTTGCGAGTTTTAACGATAATTGTGTGATGTGACAGGTTGTTACACTCATTGAAAAAATGGAAATATGTTGAGCGATAGCGATGGTCGCAAGTAATAAAAAGAGAATAAATGTTCTGATTTTTTGTAGCTAAATGCTTATACTAATACGAAAAAGTGGTGGAATGGATAAACAGGTCTAAAAGGCAGTTTTACAGGTGGTCTAACAGGTACTCATAGGATAACAGGTAGTCTAACAGATAGTCTAACAGATAGTCTAACAGATAGTCTAACAGGTAGACTAACAGGTAGTCTAACAGGTAGTTTAACAGTTAGCCTAACAGGTAGTCTAACAGGTAGTCTAACAGGTAGTCTAACAGGTAGTCTAACAGGTAGTCTAGCAGGCTAGTCTAACGGGCTAGTCTAACAGGTAGTCGAACACGTCGTATAACAGGTAGTTTAACAGGTAGCCTACATGTAGTCTAACAGGTAGTCTAACAGATAGTCTAACAGGTAGTCTAACAGGTAGTCTAACAGATAGTCTAACAGGTAGTCTAACAGGTAGTCTATAATGGGCTAGTCTAACAGGTAGTCTAACAGGTAGTCTAACAGGTAGTCTAACAGGTAGTCTAACAGGTAGTCTAACAGGTAGTCTAACAGGTAGTCTAACAGGTAGTCTAACAGGTAGTTTAACAGTTAGCCTAACAGGTAGTCTAACAGGTAGTCTAACAGGTAGTCTAACAGGTAGTCTAACAGGTAGTCTAACAGGTAGTCTAACAGGTAGTCTAACAGGTAGTCTAACAGGTAGTCTAACAGATAGTCTAACAGATAGTCTAACAGGCTAGTCTAACGGGCTAGTCTAACAGGTAGTCGAACACGTCGTATAACAGGTAGTTTAACAGGTAGCCTAACAGGTAGTCTAACAGGTAGTCTAACAGGTAGTCTAGCAGGCTAGTCTAACGGGCTAGTCTAACAGGTAGTCTATAATGGGCTAGTCTAACAGGTAGTCTAACAGGTAGTCTAACAGGTAGTCTAACAGGTAGTCTAGCAGCCAGTTTCAAGAGAAGTCCAACTTGCACTCCCCGAAGCGCACCAGCCCCCCCAATCCCCAACTCCCAGCTCTGTCCTTTGTCCGCCTGGCACCGGACCGCGGCTGGACGACAGCCCAGCCGGACAGCCGGACCCAGCTGAAGCTGACAGCCAATCTTGTCGACAGTTCCGGGCAAGTCACCGAGGCTGACAATCGAACTGTGGTGGCAACATCGCTGGACCTGCCGCATCTCATTGGCAGCCTGCCAGATCCGCCCGGCAACGCCCCGGAGACGTCGGGCCTCATCGCGACTCGAATCGTTCAGGCCAGCCTCTTCGGAAGTTCGGACGGCCCGGGAAGTCGCAGGCTGACAGAGGCGTCGGTTCTGGCCGTGCTGCCGCATCTGAGCGGCAGGCAGTGGGTCGGAGTCCACAGGACCTGCGCCTACCTGAGGCCGGGTACTGGGCTGCTCGACTCCCACGGTTGCCGGGTGGTGCCCGAGCTCAGCAGCGCAGTGAAAACCGCCTGCCTGTGCAACCATCTCAGCAGTTTTGCTGTTGTCGTGTCGCCGAGCGACTCCTGGGCTACGATCGAGTCCAAGCAGCTGCTGATGGAGCACTCTGTGCCGCTGGCAGTTCTCACCTACGTCTGCCTGGGCCTGTCAATCCTCTGCCTGCTGCTCACCTGCGTCACCTATGCGGCTGTCCGAGTGAAGACTCAGGCCGCCGATCACTCCATAGCAACTCTGCATCGGGTGCACAGCTGCCTGTCTGCCTGCCTGCTGGGCGCGCACGCCTTTTTTCTAGCCGGGTTCGAGGGCGGCACCACATTCGGCGCGTTGGCCTGCAAGATTGTGTCGGGAGCCGCTGTGTACCTCTTTCTCGCCGTCTTCTGCTGGCTGCTTTGCGAAGGCTTCATGTACACCAAGAGCCTCATTGTGGTGCTGCCAGGAGTAGACAGCACCTTCGCCAAGGTGGGCAAAGGGGTTGAACTGAGATAGGCGGCGGAGTGGGGTGGATGCAGGGAGTGAGGTGGGTGCAGGAGTGAGGTGGGTGCAGGAGTGAGGTGGGTGCAGGAGTGAGGTGGGTGCAGGAGTGAGGTGGGTGCAGGAGTGAGGTGGGTGCAGGAGTGAGGTGGGTGCAGGAGTGAGGTGGGTGCAGGAGTGAGGTGGGTGCAGGAGTGAGGTGGGTGCAGGAGTGAGGTGGGTGCAGGAGTGAGGTGGGTGCAGGAGTGAGGTGGGTGCAGGAGTGAGGTGGGTGCAGGAGTGAGGTGGGTGCAGGAGTGAGGTGGGTGCAGGAGTGAGGTGGGTGCAGGAGTGAGGTGGGTGCAGGAGTGAGGTGGGTGCAGGAGTGAGGTGGGTGCAGGAGTGAGGTGGGTGCAGGAGTGAGGTGGGTGCAGGAGTGAGGTGGGTGCAGGAGTGAGGCGGGTGTTGAAAAGCGTCAACACGAGCCCGTTGTCCCGGAACCCATCACCAGGTGAAGTTCCGGCACTATTGCCTGCTGAGCATCCTGGCTCCAGCCGCAATTCTCGTGCCGGTGGCGTTGATCCGGTCGGACCAGATGATCCAGTACCGGCCCAACCTGGAAGGCCACAGCGCCAGCCTGGAGGAGCCGAGCACCTGCTGGCTGTCCGACCGGAACGGCACTTATTGGGCCTTCCTCGGCCCGGTCCTGTTTGTCTGCGCCGTCAACCTCGCCATCTTTGTGGCCATTCTGGTCAAACTGTCCAGGAGGGATCTCGGAGCCGGAGGCGATGGTGGAGGCTGCAACGGATATAGCGGAGGTATGGAGGGACACTTCGGCCTCGGAGAGTTCATGAGACGGCAGGTGAGTTGCCGTTTGCCGAGCCTTGGTCTCGATGAGATTCGTCTCAATGAGGTTCGTCTCGATGAGATTCGTCTCGATGAGATTCGTCTCAATGAGATTCGTTTCAATTAGATTCGTCTCAATGAGATTCGTCTCAATGAGAGTCGTCTCACTGAGATTCGTCTCAATGAGATTCGTCTCAATTACGAAAGCATTACATTATAATTCAGAATGGACTATTCTCTATCCCATCCCCCAGGTGAAGCTGTCAATCACGCTGGCCTCGCTGCTCGGGCTCACCTGGCTGCTGTGCATTCTATTCTTCTTTGCTCAGGGCCGGTTCCTGCTCGCGGCTCACTACCTGTTCGTGCTGCTCACCGGCCTGCAGGGCTGCTTCATCTTCGCCACCCAGATCGCCGCTCACGAGAGAATTCGCGAGGCCTGGGAGCGGCGCCTGCTGAGCAGCGGCGGCCGCTGCCTCCCCAGCAGCCTTCGCCGCTGTCTGGAGAGACGGCGCACGGACAGAATGAGCGGCGCCTGCGGCAAGCAGCAGCAGCTGCAGCAGCAGAAGTTGAACTCCAGAAGCAAAAGTGCGGCCGATTCCGCTGCGCAAGGGAATTCGAAGGTTTGTAAGAATCTCAATCCTTGGCTTAGGGATTAAGGATCATTGGGGTATTTAGCTGATGGGTGAGTGAGCTAATTAATTGGTCATTGAGTTTTTTGGTCATTGAGCTTATTGGTCATTTAGTTTATTGGTCATTTAGTTTATTGGTCATTGAGTTTATTTTTCCTTTAGTTTATTGGTCATTGAGTTTATTGGTCATTGAGTTTATTGGTCATTGAGTTTATTGGTCATTGAGTTTATTGGTCATTGAGTTTATTGGTCATTGAGTTTATTGGTCATTGAGTTGATTGGTCAATGAGTTTATTGGTCATTTATTTGATAGGTCATAAAGTTAAGTTTTCACCGAGTTGTTTAAACAACCAAGCTATATCCCAGAATGTGTGCAACTACCTATATCCCTGTGCAGAGGAACTGCTGCACCTGTTGCCATCTGCTGTTCTCTGGCTCGCCCAACACGGCATCATCTGAGGCCGCCTTGTGCCCTTCCTCAGAGAAAAATATTTGTCATCAGATGCAGCCAGAGCCCGTAACTTCCGGGTTCGCTGTAACCGACTGCAACACTCCCGTGGGCCTCTGCATGAGACCCCTGCCCAGTGACAGCATCGCCTCCTCTGCTGACTGCTCTGTTGCCACCGATGTCACCCGGCTGTAGAGCTGAGGCAGACAGAAAGACAGACAGATGAGGCAGACAGAGAGACAGACAGATGAGGCAGACAGAGAGACAGACAGATGAGGCAGACAGAGAGACAGACGGATGAGGCAGACAGGCAGACAGACAGACAGACAGACAGACAGACAGACAGACAGACAGACAGACAGACAGACAGACAGACAGACAGACAGACAGACAGACAGACAGACAGACAGACAGACAGACAGACAGACAGACAGACACTAAAACACTAAGACAGACACTAAAACACTAAGACAGACACTGAGATAGACACTGAGACAGACACTGAGACAGTCACTGAGACAGGCACTGAGACAGACACTAAGATAGACGCTGAGAAAGACACTGAGACAGACACTGAGACAGACACTGAGACAGACACTGAGACAGACACTGAGACAGACACTGAGACAGACACTGAGACAGGCACTGACACAGACACTGAGGCAGACACTGAGACAGACACTGAGGCAGACACTGAGACAGACACTGAGACAGACACTGAGACAGACACTGAGGCAGACACTGAGACAGACACTGAGACAGGCACTGAGACAGGCACTGAGACAGACACTGAGACAGACACTGAGGCAGACACTGAGACAGACACTGAGACAGACACTGAGACAGACACTGAGGCAGACACTGAGACAGACACTGAGACAGGCACTGAGACAGGCACTGAGACAGACACTGAGACAGACACTGAGGCAGACACTAAGATAGACGCTGAGAAAGACACTGACACAGACACAAAAAGTCATCAAGACAGACACTGCGAAGGTGTAACTCCCATTCACACATTCTATTTAAAGTGGCACCCCAGCTGCATGCTCGTACGTACGGATTTCTCTCACGGATTTCGAATATTTACTCAGTTTCAATCACAAGAATCACTGCCAGTTATTAAATATTATCTTATCCCCGAATGGTGAACTTCCTCACTGGCACCCCCGCCTCACGCATGCAGTCTGACAGCCACTCGATGGCTCCGATTTACCGCGGCACTGCTCAGACTGAGGAAGTCAGCTTCGTCACCTCATCACCGGCGGCAGCCGCTCCTCCTGGTGATGATCGACAGAGAGCCGAGCCAATTAAAGTTGCCATGGCAACCACGATTAGCCTGGGCGATATTCAGTGCGCCTGCGGCTGCGGCAGCGCAAATGACGGCCAGTGCGACAATGGCTTGGACGAGGAGGACTGGCACACGGCCGACATCATGCCTCCCGTTGCTGAGGCCTGAGGCTGGGCCATAGACAGTTGCACAATTTGCTAGCTAAAATTTCAGCGGATGCCTCACTGTGGTTCCAGACAGTTCTAGCTATTGCAATTGTGTCTGTAATTTGTGTGCTGACACCTCTCCCTGACAACCCCTGTGTTTCTGCCCCCTCTCTTCCTGACGGCCCCTGCATACCCGCCCCTTCTCTCCCTGACAGCCCCTCTGTACCCTCCCCCTCTCCCTGACAGCTCCTGTTCGCCCCTTTCTCATGTGTACCCTTGACAGCCCAAGTGTACCCACCCCTCGCTCCCTGCCAGGCCCTGCTTTCCCGCCCCTCTACCCCTGACAGCCCCAGTGTTTCCGCCCCCTCTAACCCTAACAGCCCCAGTGTTTCCGCCCCCTCTCTCACTGACAGCCCCAGTGTTTCCGCCCCTTCAACCCTGATAAACTCTGTGTTTCCACTCTATCTTAGACTTTGCCATACACGCACAAATTCTCAATAAGTATCTGACTACAGAGTTTTAAAACATTTTGATGATCATTGTTAAATTTTTATACGCTCGTACGAGACAATAATAGAAATTTCAGCTAAAATGTACGCGATTAATAGAGCAATATGTAATGTTAATAGTTGGTCCACGTGTAATGTACTACATGCATAATACGCTTTATAGGAACTCTGCTATTGTACATTGACAGTGCTACTCATTGCCTCTGTTTTGCAGTAGTACATAGTGAGTAAGACATTTCTAGGCTTGTATTTCGGAAGCAGCTGAAGTTTATTATAATTTTTTATTATTGTCGAAATACTACACTTATTGATTATATTCACATTCGCCCATTCAAATATCACCGTTAGTTGCACGCTATTTAAAATATATTGTAATTTGTTTCATTCAAGTGAGAAGTTTCTACTGTGAAGAAATCTTTTAATAGCTAACCCACTGAGCTCCGCCACCAACTCTACTAGACCCGTAAACCCTCAACACTCAACCCCTCAACCCCTCTCAACACTCAACCCCTCAACCCCTCTCAACACTCAACCCCTCAACCCCTCTCAACACTCAACCCCTCAACCCCTCTCAACACTCAACCCCTCAACCCCTCTCAACACTCAACCCCTCAACCCCTCTCAACACTCAACCCCTCAACCCCTAAACCCTTCCACCCCTCAACCCCTCAACCACTCTCAACACTCAACCCCTCAACCCCTCTCAACACTCAACCCCTCAACCCCTAAACCCTTCCACCCCTCAACCCCTCAACCACTCTCAACACTCAACCCCTCAACCCCTCTCAACAATCAACCCCTCAACCCCTAAACCCTTCCACCCCTCAAGCCCTCAATACTTAAATCCTTCAACCCCTTACCCACAAAAAGAAATATATAAAGACAGCTCGCAATTGCATGACCAGAAAAATATAAAGCCAAGTAGTGAAATAGACTCTTAAAGAGAGTGTGCGAGATCGTGCAGACTGACTCGTGCAACATCAAGATTTAAAATAGTTTAAGAAATACAAATATCAGTTTCAAGAATATGAATATGTTTAGATATTTTTGAAAAAGGAATAACGTAATTTCGTTTTTAATTTCTTAGTTTAACGGCATTAAAAACATTTTTTATCTTAAAAGGCATCGGGAATTATTTGTTCACAGTTTCTGCAATCCGACTGTAATTATCTTGGCTCAATTCATCATCATCATTATCATCATCTTCATCATCCTCATCATCATCATCATCATCATCATTATCATCATCATCATCATCATCATCATCATCATCATCATCATCATCATCATCATCAGCATCATCACCAGCACTATCGTCATCTTCATTGGCTTCAGCATCAGCACCAGCATCATCATGTCATCCCAGGCGCGACAGCAAAGCAGCAGCTGTGAGTCCACCGACCCAGCCTCCGGCACTGATGAAGCCGTTTGAAGCCGAGTTCTGATTATAGCCGAACATGGCATCAGCAACTGACTTGTAGTCGGTCACAAAGCTGACGCTGACGCCGGGTAGACCGCCGCTGATTGAAGAGTTTCCAGAGTTGATCGAGGCGGTCAGAGCGCTGGCTGAGAGACTGCTGCCTGAGGCTGCGGAAGCTGCAAATCGTTTACGTTGAATGCTTAGCGTTTCTACTAAAACTGCACCAACCTACTACACCCACTCCGCTCCTACACCCACCCCACTCCTACACCCACGCCATTCCTGCACCCACCTCACTCCTGCACCCACCCTACTCTTACACCCACTTTACTCCTGCACCCACCCCAGTCCTGCACCCAACCCGCTCCTGCACCCACCACACTCCTGCACCCACCCCAGTCCTGCACTCACCCCACTCCTGTACCCACCACACTCCTGCACCCACCCCACTCCTGCACCCAACCCGCTCCTGCACCCACCACACTCCTGCACCCACCCCAGTCCTGCACTCACCCCACTCCTGTACCCACCACACTCCTGCACCCACCCCAGTCCTGCACCCACCCCACTCCTGCACCCACTTTACTCCTGCACCCACCCCAGTCCTGCACCCAACCCGCTCCTGCACCCACCTCACTCCTGCACCCACCCCAGTCCTGCACCCACTCCACTCCTGTACCAACCACACTCCTGCACCCACCTCACTCCTGCACTCACCCTACTCCTACACCCACCCCACTCCTGCACCCACCTCACTCCTGCACCCACCCTACTCCTACACCCACCCCACTCCTGCACCCACCTCACTCCTGCACCCACCTCACTCCTGCACCCACCCCACTCCTGCACCCACCTCACTCCTGCACCCACCCCATTCCTACACCAACCTCACAAGAGGTCGTCAATTTCAGCAATCAAACTTTGTCCGCCTACCTGCCCGCTTCTTTCGTCCACTTCCGGCGGCAGCGGAGGCGCACAGACTGTTTCCGGTCGGGGGCTCAGCATAGACGGCAACCTCAAGGTCGCCCGAGTCAGCTGTTTTAATCGAGTAGTTCACGTAGTAGAGTTCAGCTGAGGACAGCAGAGTTGTGGAGGCCAGGTCGCCAGCCCCGCTGCTGGAAACAATCGGGCAGCAACGGGCGGGATCGGCTCGGCAGAACGTGTTGATGGCGGAGGCCAGCAAGGTTCGCAGGGTGGGCCAGACATCGCGGACGAACTGGGGAAGTGTTGGAAGATAGGTAGTGATCTTTCGGTTCATATTTGTTTATCGATAATCCAATAGCATCCGCCCATTATTTCCGGTCCCATCCTGCAGCATCCGCCCCCTCATTTCCGGTCCCAACCTAAAGCATCCGCTCCCTCATTTCCGGTCCCATCCTGCAGCATCCGCTTCCTCATTTCTGGTCCCAACCTAAAGCATCCGCCCTCATTTCCGGTCCCAACCTAAAGCATCCGCCCTCATTTCCGGTCCCAACCTAAAGCATCCGCTCCCTCATTTCCGGTCCCATCCTGCCCCATCCGCCCCCTCATTTCCGGTCCCAACCTAAAGCATCCGCTCCCTCATTTCCGGTCCCATCCTGCAGCATCCGCTCCCTCATTTCCGGTCCCATCCTGAAGCATCCGCTCCCTCATTTCCGGTACCAACCTAAAGCATCCGCTCCCTCATTTCCGGTCCCATCCTGCAGCATCCGCTTCCTCATTTCTGGTCCCAACCTAAAGCATCCGCCCTCATTTCCGGTCCCAACCTAAAGCATCCGCTCCCTCATTTCCGGTCCCATCCTGCAGCATCCGCTCCCTCATTTCCGGTCCCATCCTGAAGCATCCGCTCCCTCATTTCCGGTCCCAACCTAAAGCATCCGCTCCCTCATTTCCGGTCCCATCCTGCACCATCCGCCCCCTCATTTCCGGTCCCAACCTAAAGCATCCGCTCCCTCATTTCCGGTCCCATCCTGCAGCATCCGCTCCCTCATTTCCGGTCCCATCCTGAAGCATCCGCTCCCTCATTTCCGGTCCCAACCTAAAGCATCCGCTCCCTCATTTCCGGTCCCATCCTGCAGCATCCGCCCCTCATTTCCGGTCCCAACCTAAAGCATCCGCTCCCTCATTTCCGGTCCCATCCTGCAGCATCCGCTCCCTCATTTCCGGTCCCAACCTAAAGCATCCGCTCCCTCATTTCCGGTCCCATCCTGCACCATCCGCCCCCTCATTTCCGGTCCCAACCTAAAGCATCCGCTCCCTCATTTCCGGTCCCATCCTGCAGCATCCGCTTCCTCATTTCCGGTCCCATCCTGCAGCATCCGCTCCCTCATTTCCGGTCCCATCCTGAAGCATCCGCTCCCTCATTTCCGGTCCCAACCTAAAGCATCCGCTCCCTCATTTCCGGTCCCAACCTAAAGCATCCGCTCCCTCATTTCCGGTCCCATCCTGAAGCATCCGCCCCCTCATTTCCGGTCCCAACCTAAAGCATCCGCTTCCTCATTTCCGGTCCCATCCTGCAGCATCCGCTCCCTCATTTCCGGTCCCATCCTGAAGCATCCGCTCCCTCATTTCCGGTCCCAACCTAAAGCATCCGCTCCCTCATTTCCGGTCCCATCCTGCACCATCCGCCCCCTCATTTCCGGTCCCAACCTAAAGCATCCGCTCCCTCATTTCCGGTCCCATCCTGCAGCATCCGCTTCCTCATTTCCGGTCCCATCCTGCAGCATCCGCTTCCTCATTTCCGGTCCCATCCTGAAGCATCCGCTCCCTCATTTCCGGTCCCAACCTAAAGCATCCGCTCCCTCATTTCCGGTCCCAACCTAAAGCATCCGCTCCCTCATTTCCGGTCCCATCCTGAAGCATCCGCTCCCTCATTTCCGGTCCCAACCTAAAGCATCCGCTCCCTCATTTCCGGTCCCAACCTAAAGCATCCGCTCCCTCATTTCCGGTCCCATCCTGCAGCATCCGCTCCCTCATTTCCGGTCCCATCCTGAAGCATCCGCTCCCTCATTTCCGGTCCCAACCTAAAGCATCCGCTCCCTCATTTCCGGTCCCAACCTAAAGCATCCGCTCCCTCATTTCCGGTCCCATCCTGCAGCATCCGCCCCCTCATTTCCGGTCCCATCCTGAAGCATCCGCTCCCTCATTTCCGGTCCCATCCTGCAGCATCCGCTTCCTCATTTCCGGTCCCATCCTACAGCTTAGTAGCTCAATTTCCCGTTCAATCACCGGAAACAGAAGATAAGCCGGTTGTATCCCTGGTTCCCTCATAATCTCCCCAGCTGCTCACCCCGCCGTATCCCAGCGGCACTCGGGCGCAGCTGCTGCCGGTGCAGAAGTCGAAGCCGCTGCGCAGTCGCAGCAGCACCCCGTTGGAGTAAGCCGTCACGGCCAGCTGGCACCGGGGCCCCGTGAAATTTGCCGGGCACCGGCAGGCGCTGCAGCTGGAGTTGTCGGATTCGACGCCGCCGTTCAGGCAGGGCGTCCCGGCTGCCGCGCAGGCGCCGCAGGTTGAAGGCGGTCCAGCCGACAGGGACGGCTTTGCTGTGAGCAAGTTTAATTTAGATGGCCTTATGCAAATCTTTCTACTGTTAGTAGGAATACTGATTCTTCCCCATGTTCCTCTCCTTCTTCATCTCTCTCTCCTTCCCCATCTCCTTCTCCATCTCCTCCATCTCCTTCTCCATCCCCATCTCCCTCTCCTTCCCCATCTCCCTCTCCTTCCCCATCTCCCTCTCCTTCCCCATCTCCCTCTTCATCCCCACCTCCCTCTTCATCCCTACCTCTCTCTCCTTCCCCATCTCCTTTTCCATCTCCTTCTCCATCACCATCTCCCTCTCCTTCCCCATCTCCCTCTCCTTCCCCATCTCCCTCTCCTTCCCCATCTCCTTCTCCTTCCCCATCTCCCTCCTTCCCCATCTCCCTCTCCTTCCCCATCTCCCTCTCCTTCCCCATCTCCCTCTCCTTCCCCACCTCCCTCTTCTTCCCCATCTCCCTCTTCTTCCCCATCTTCCTCTTCTTCCCCATCTCCCTCTTCTTCCCCATCTCCCTCTCCTTCCCCATCTCCCTCTCCTTCCCCATCTCCCTCTCCTTCCCCATCTCCTTCTCCTTCCCCATCTCCCTCCTTCCCCATCTCCCTCTCCTTCCCCATCTCCCTCTCCTTCCCCATCTCCTTCTCCTTCCCCATCTCCTTCTCCTTCCCCATCTCCTTCTCCTTCCCCATCTCCTTCTCCTTCCCCATCGCCAATCGCACGCAGCGAGCGCTACTCACTTGAGCAGTCGCTACCCGCATAGCCGACAGGGCAATCGCACTGGCAGACGGGCACTGGCGAGGCGGTCCGATTGTCTATGGCCGAGCCGCAGTTCTTGCAGACCACAGAGCAGGCTAAAATACGTGATCCAGTTGAAAATTTTGCCTTATAAAGTTTACTGCGCTACATATCGGCGAGTTGATTTAATTTTGAAACTATGGCGTAGATCAAACTGTCAATCATTCTATGACTCATTATGACTTACTAGGATTTCCTTCGCGTGCTATGAGCTGAGCGTCAGTGGCCAGGCTGCCATTAACGCAAAGTCCATTTAGGCAGTAGCCAGCAGTTCTGGGGCAGGCTGAGCACGGCTCACCGGCCGTGTAGATGTGGCTGGGGTACCTGCAGCGGTTTGACAATTGATGACTTAGCGTTCTCCAACGCCCTTACCTACATCCAATGTCTCTCTTTTCCAACACCCTTACCCCCGATTTTCATGGCCTCCCTTCTCCAACACCCTTACCCCGATGTACATGGCCTCTCTTCTCCAACACCCATACCCCCGATGTACATGGCCTCTCTTCTCCAACACCCTTACCCCGATGTACATGGCCTCTCTTCTCCAACACCCTTACCCCGATGTACATGGCCTCTCTTCTCCAACACCCTTACCCCGATGTACATGGCCTCTCTTCTCCAACACCCTTACCCCGATGTACATGGCCTCTCTTCTCCAACACCCATACCCCCGATGTACATGGCCTCTCTTTTCCAACACCCTTACCCCCGATTTTCATGGCCTCCCTTCTCCAACACCCTTACCCCGATGTACATGGCCTCTCTTCTCCAACACCCATACCCCCGATGTACATGGCCTCTCTTCTCCAACACCCTTACCCCGATGTACATGGTCTCTCTTCTCCAACACCCTTACCCCGATGTACATGGCCTCTCTTCTCCAACACCCTTACCCCCGATTTTCATGGCCTCCCTTCTCCAACACCCTTACCCCGATGTACATGGCCTCTCTTCTCCAACACCCTTACCCCGATGTACATGGCCTCTCTTCTCCAACACCCATACCCCCGATGTACATGGCCTCTCTTCTCCAACACCCATACCCCCGATGTACATGGCCTCTCTTCTCCAACACCCTTACCCCGATGTACATGGCCTCTCTTCTCCAACACCCATACCCCCGATGTACATGGCCTCTCTTCTCCAACACCCTTACCCCCGATGTACATGGCCTCCCTTCTGCAACACCCTTACCCCCGATGAAAATGGCCTCTCTTCTCCAACACCCATACCCCCGATGAAAATGGCCTTATGAGATTGGCGATGAGTTTGGTTTCTTGCATTGGTTTTTCAGGTGAATTGTTTCTGCTTTACTGTATATTGCAATCGTTACTCTCTGAGTAAGGGGTGTTAGACGCGCCGGAGGGTGCCGCTGTACATGTCGATGTACTTTGGCGGGGGGTTGAGGTGTGGGGGTGTTGGCCGCGCCGGTCAGCTTAAAGCCTCTGCACCCGGCCCGGCTTGGCTCCGCCGCCATTTCTCAATTTTTTTGCTCAGCCACCGCCATGAGTGGCAGCCCAAAGCGACTAAACGTGCGCCAACTCAAGGCTGAGCTGCGAAACAGAGGCCTGCCTACTACGGGCCGCAAACAACAGCTTGCCAAGCGCTTGTCTACTGCACTCGGTTTAGAGCAAGCTGACGAAGACTTCAACAACTCCGAGATGACTTCTGCTCCGGACGCCGAAGACGCCATCGGCAGCGCGGGCGAGGCGCCTCCGGGGGCGGGGAGCGACCGGCTGGCTGCGCTGCGGCAGGAGGTGGAGCTGCTCGAACTGCAAGTCCTGGAAGGCCGTCGTCGTGATCTTCAGCAACAGCTTCACACTCAGCAGTGCTTGACGGCTCAGCCTCAGCCAGCATCATCATCAGGTAAGCATAACGCACATTCCAGTCTGCAGCTGCCCGAGGTTTTTGAATCTGGGATGAGGGAGGCGGCTCAGCTTCAGGCCGCTAATTGCCAGGCTCCGACTCGCAGGTTGCATCTCGTCAGAGACCACATCAAGCTAGCCAGAGGACCCGGCTCAGCCAGTCAGGAGCAGTTGATCGCCACTATGGAGAATGGCTCGCTCACATTCAGAAAGCAGTAGCCGAAGCTGTCTAGTATCTCTGCTGGTCAGTGGATCGCGGCCAACTCGATCATCTTGCAAAAGCTGATCAAGGAAAAACTCCCGGCGGCTGCTGGAAGCACTGATGGTCTCCTGACTGACGTCCTTGGCTACCTTGACTACAATCGCAAGATTGGAGAGCTGCTGGCTGCTGACTACCCGGAATCCGTGATCTGAGAGTTTGACGAGGACTACCGGAGGCTGGTGGCGGAGTCGGGCATGGCGTGGGGTGAGGAGCCCCCTCAGTTGTACCACAAGCACCTCAACGCCCCCAGAAACCTGCGGTTCACGTTCGCTAAGCAGCCCAGCCAGCAGCAAATCCCGGCAGCAGCCAGGCCGATCTGTCTGCGCTTCAACTCCGAGTCCGGATGCAACCGCCAGAACTGCAAGTTCCGCCACGTCTGCAAAATCTAAGGCTGCCTGGCAGCGCACCCGGCTCACGCTCACACGCAGTCGCCGCAGTCATTACTCACCAGACAGCTGCCGGGTCATGTGACCGGTGCGAGTGCAAAAAACTGATGCAATTTTATCCAGCTGACTGCTCTGCTTTTAATTCCGATTTTTCTGCTTTTACTTCTTCGCTGCCCATCTCGTCTGACCTGCAGCCTGACGCCTGGAGTGCTCTGCTCAGCGACGACCCAGACCGCGACTTTCTGAGGCCAGCCACCTTTGACTTCGTCCAAGAACCACGCCTCCGCCCTGCTGCACCGCTCTGCTGTGGAAGCCCAGGTCGAGGAGGAGCTGCGCCTTGGGAGGTACATCCGGTGGAGCGGCCCGATCAAAATCAACCCCATCGGCGCCCTTCCCAAGTCCAACGGGCGGGTCCGCCTGATCCATGACCTGTCCTATCCGACCGGCCAGTCTGTCAACGACTGCTACGACCAACAGAAGCACATCAAGTACTGCACTGTCCAGCAGCTGGTTCGTCATCTCCATCCGGGACACTACATGGCCAAAATTGATCTCAAAAGCGCCTACAGGTCCGTGCCAATCAGGCCTGCTGACTACCGGCTCGTCGGCCTCGCCTGGCGGTTTGACTCAGACAGCCAGGACAGTCTGCTCTGCGACACCAGGCTTCCCTTCGGCGCCAAAGCTGCTTGCGAAGTTTTTCACCGTCTTTCAGCCGCCGTTACCCGGCACATGCACCGGCTTGGCTTTTCTGCTACGGTGAACCACCTGGATGACTGGGCAGTCGCTGGGAAATCCGAGTGCGAGGCTTTCGCTGCTTTCGATTGCCTGCTGGACATCTTGCAGCGCCTCGGCTTTGCCATCAACTGGGACAAGGTTGTCAGACCTACGCAATGCATCGACTTCCTTGGCGTGCGCATCAACACCGCTACCGGCACCAAGTCGCTGCCCGAGGAGAAAGCTCTCGAGACGACAAAGCTGCTGACTCAAACCTGCTCGGAGACTCGGGTGCACATGCGCTCTGCTCAGAAGCTGATTGGCAAGCTTGGCTGGTTCTGTCAGATTGTCCCTCCTGTCAGAGTTTTACTGCGTCCGCTCTTCGACTGGCTGACAACTGCTGTTGACTGCAAGCTTTGGGTGACCGATGAGACCCGCGCCAACCTGTCCTGGTGGCTCAGAGCCCTGGCTTGGCTCCCCCCGGTGGCTTTGTGGCCGCGCTTTGATGAGGAGTTTGCCATGGAGACTGACAGCAGCCGGTCGGGCGCAGCCGCAGTCATCTGGGGTGCCGAGAGTTTCTGGAGTGTCATCGACTGGGAGCTGGACTGCGGTGGTGTGTTCAAGGATGTCAACTTCAAGGAGGCTCTGGCACCTTTGCTGATCATCCTGCACCGTCGCTCTCAGCTAAAGAACTGCAAGATTGTCATCTACACTGACAGCACCGCTGTGGCTGGCATGATCAATCGCTGAGCTGTCGTGACCCGCGGTTCCTGCAGGTGTACCAGACTGTGGCTCTGCTGTGCATCAGGAACAGCATCAGTTTGGAGGCTTTTCACCTTCCTGGTCGCATGCAGATTTTTGCTGATGCCGCCTCCCGCATGTTTGCCTCGCAGTCTGAGCTCATTAACTTTTGCTGCCGCTACTAACGTACGCTCGTGATCTGCCTGCTTGAGTTCGCGTCGCACGCGCTCTCTGCCACTTCTCAATCTCGCCTCCTTTTGCAGGTCGCCCTCGCCCTCCAGAGACGCCGCCCGCCCCCCGCGCTGTGTCCGCCGGACACCTGTGCCGCCTCGGCCTGGCGGACAACTCCTGGCGATGCTACCTCAGCCAGCTGCGCTCCTGGGAAGCCTTCTGTGTTAGCGCAGGCCGCCCTTCATCTCCAGCTGACGGTGACCTGCTCTGCCGCTACATCGCGCACCTGGTGAGCACCCGGCTCCGGTCCTTCTCTAGCCTCCGATCCTACATCCATGCCGTCTCTTTTCTGCACCAAGCCACCGGCGCCCCCGACCCAGCGAAAAACTTCACCGTGCAGCTGGCCCTCCGCGGCGCCAAACGTCATCTGGGCCTGCGATGCAAACAGGCGAAGCCGCTGACCATCGAGCACCTCAAGAGCATCCATCAGCAGCTCCCGCGCTCCATCTCAAGCGCAGATCTCAGGGCCGCCTTCTGGGCGGCTCTTCTGGTGGGCTGGTGGGGCATGTTGCGCCTTGGCGACTTCCTATCGACCCGCGGCAGCCGCTCTGTCTCGCGGGCCTGCCTGTCGGCTTCATCTGGCTGCTGGAAGTTGGCCCTCCCTAAGTCCAAGACCAACCAGTTCGGGTCGACGCCGCATGTCGTTCTTCTGCCACCTGTTCAAGAGTCACCGCTCTGCCCTGTGCGCGCCCTGCGGTCTCACCTGCACCTGTCACCAACCAGCGACCCAAAGGCGCCACTCTTTGGCTACGGCCTCAGAGGCGAGCTCTCAGCCAGCCAGTTCATCAGCTGTCTTCGTGCGTGTCTGGCTGCGTGCGGCCTTCCAGCTGCCGGTTTCTCCGGCCACAGCATCCGACGTGGGGGTGCCAGTTTCTGCCATCAAATCGGCTTGTCAGAATCGGACGTTCGGGCTCTTGGGGTCTGGAGATCGGACGCTGTTCTCCGCTACTTTTCTGCCAGCTCTGCCCTGTCGCGCCGCCAGCGCTCTGCTTCTTTCATGGCTTCGCAGCTGCAGGCTGCGTCCACCTGACTGCCTTCCCGCTTTTACTCCTTCCCTTCCCCATCATTGGGGTTGGGATCCGCTTTCTCGGCCGCTGCCTGCTTTTCGCAACTGACTTTGTCTCGTTTGGCTCCTTCCGGCGTGTTTAATGCAATCGTTACTCTCTGAGTAAGGGGTGTTAGACGCGCCGGAGGGTGCCGCTGTACATGTCGCTGTACTTTGGCGGGGGGTTGAGGTGTGGGGGTGTTGGCCGCGCCGGCCAGCTTAAAGCCTCTGCACCCGGCCCGGCTTGGCTCCGCCGCCATTTCTCAATTTTTTTATCTCCTTTTTACGAACCAATAAATATTAACTCGTTTAAACTAATAAATAAACGCTTCGCTTGATCCGCTGGGATCCGCTTTCTCGGCCGCTGCCTGCTTTTCGCAACTGACTTTGTCTCGTTTGGCTCCTTCCGGCGTGTTTAAATGAAATTTAATCGTTAGAACAGAGAGGTTGGCTTCCGTTAGTTCATTGAGGCTGGCTTTCCGTCATTGAGGTTGGTTTCCGTTTGGTCATAGAGGTTGGTTTCTGTTTGGTCATTGAGGTTGGTTTCCGTTTGATCATAGAGGTTAGTTTCTGTTTGGTCATAGAGGTTGGTTTCCGTTTGGTCATAGAGGTTGGTTTCTGTTTGGTCATTGAGGTTGGTTTCCGTTTGGTCATAGAGGTTGGTTTCTGTTTGGTCATTGAGGTTGGTTTCCGTTTGATCATAGAGGTTGGTTTCTGTTTGGTCATTGAGGTTGGTTTCCGTTTGATCATAGAGGTTGGTTTCTGTTTGGTCATTGGGATTGGTTTCCATCGGTTTTATCGAAGTTGGGTTCCATGAAGGTCATTGGCGTTGATTACCATTGAGGTTAGATTCCACAGGGTCATTCCAACGTTTTCATACGAGCTAGATGTCATTGAGATTGGTTTCTGTTGGTCATTGATTTGGGCTACCATCGGTACATTGGAATCATATTCTCAAGGGTCATTAGAGCTGCCTACCAAGCTCCCACTCCCCACCAAACTTACATCCTGTTGTACTCGCAGAACATCAGGAATTTGTTAGTGGCGCACTCCGCAATGGCGCAGCCAACCTCGGACACCGCGGCGCCCACCAGCTGAATGTAGTGCCCGCACTGCTTCAAGTTCAGCGAGTTGCTCAGGTCGCAAGCTTTTCTCGGGTAGTCGTAGGCCAATTTCTCCATGAAGAAGAAGGTCAGGATGTCGGTCAGGTTGGTCCGAAAGCCTTGGTAGATGTTCTCGCCCAAGTTCTGATATGGTCCGTTGTAGTTGTGCTCGAATACACAGCGATTGGCCGCCTGCTGAGCCAGCTCTTCCAGGTAGGGGTTCCACGTCTGGGGTGTTGAAGGAGAGAGGCCATGTACATTGGGGAAAGGTGTTGGAGAAGAGAGGCCATGTACATTGGGGGTAAGGGTTTTGGAGAAGAGAGAACTGTACATTGGGAGTAAGGGTGTTGGGAAAGAGAGGCCATGTACATTGAGGTAAGGGTGTTGGAGGAGAGAGGCCATGTACATTGGGGAAAGGGTGTTGGAGGAGAGAGGCCATTAACATTTGGGTAAGGGTGTTAGACGAGAGAGGCAATGTACATTGGGGTAAGGGTGTTAGACGAGAGAGGCAATGTACATTGGGGTAAGGGTGCTGGAGAAGAGAGGCCATGCATTGTTGTACGCTCGAACGCACACCTGGGGTAGGGAAGCAAAGATAATCGAAAAAGATCAGAAAAAGCCAACTTTACCAGAAAGTTCATGTCAGCAGCGGAGGGTGAGACGGAGCGCCTAAGGCGGTTGTGCGTGTCGAGAGCTTCGGTTTTCTGGGCTGGCGTCAGCACGAGGCCACTGGCGCCCACAGTGAGCGGCAGGCATAGCAGGAATAAAAGCGCGTGACAGCGCTCCAGCTGCATCTCTACTAATTTTCTAGCTTATCTGCAATGAACAGCATTGGAAAATGAGGAAAAGTTGGGTAATTATTTAATTTATTGAATGACTACTTGATTGATTGATTGGTTGACTGATATATAGATAGATAGATAGATAGATAGATAGATAGATAGATAGATAGATAGATAGATAGATAGATAGATAGATAGATAGATAGATAGATGTAGGTTACCTGTATTGCAGCTCTTTAAAGCTCCTCAGACGGGATGGGCTGCTCAACCCCATTCTCAGCGATATTTATCATGCAGGCTGGAGCTTTCATGAATGGTTGCTCAGTTGCCATGGCAACACACCTCACTTACCCAGCTTCCTGCTTCTCTCCCGCATATGCCCAGCTGCTTGTTTCTTCTGCCTCAGGTTCTTGCATTTGCACTTAATCCCAAGGCGAAGTGCTTGGCAAGATTTTTTATTCGATACTTTTCTGACTTCGTTTGAATTTTTGAGCGACTACGCTCGTAATCCTGCCTGCTACTCCAAGCAGATGAAGGCAGCTTTAGATACAGAAAAGTACAATAACAGAAAGATGAGATGAGAATTCTTGTTTGACAAGGTGAGGCAAAAGGAGAATAATAAAACTGTACCAGACTTGCGATGCTGTTTGCTTTCGCATCTGGTTGCCATGGGTAACCATTTCCTAGCATTGCTTGAGCAGGTAGCTGAGCAAGCAGCCTCTGTTCCCGGCTGGTCTGGCAGGTGTGAAGGAAATGATTTCTCAGAGGCTGCAGCTGCTGCTATCGCTATGGTGAAGGAAGTTTTGTCTGAGCTCGGCTGCTCCGGTGTGTCAACAAATGATTGGCATTTTTTAAACCCCTTTCTCCTTTAGCTAGTCTTGGGTAAATAAGCCTAGCTTGGACTGCATTGATTAGTTAGTTAGTTAGTTAATCAGTTAGTTAGTTAGTTAGTTAGTTAGTTAGTTAGTTAGTTAGTTAGTTAGTTAGTTAGTTAGTTAGTTAGTTAGTTAGTAAGTTAGTTAGTTAGTTAGTTAGTTAGTTAGTTAGTTAGTTAGTTAGTTAGTTAGTTAGTTAGTTAGTTAGTTGATTAGTTACTAAGAAGGGGGCGAGCAGGAGCAGACAGGCAGCTTCTTCACAGTGGATGTTTTTAGATGTTTTCTACCTGTCAATCAAATTCGCCATATGCCCCGCAATTTTCCCTCAGCATACAGTTTCTTCTTGAAAGCAGAAACTGAGGTACGGAAACGCCTGGAAGGGCTTTCACTTTCCAGCTGAGCAAGCGAAATTTACAAGCCTCGCCTCTGAGCTTCATCTGAGTTTTTCTTAAGTGGCTGGGCGCCCCGGCTACAATTTCTCACGTGTTGTCAATGAAAACGAAGTGGCCTATTCTTTCGTAGAAAGTTGTACGGCGAAACAAAGTATAATTGAATAATCGATTCTACAGGGCTCTGTAACGGATTTCCATCTGCGTGGACTGCTCATAGTGCTGCATTCATTCTCTCATGAAGTAATGAACTCTTGTGAACATTATAATCAACTTTCTGGTATAATCTCTCATGACTTCAGTCATGAACTCACTTTGATAAATCCATTTATGAACTCACTCATGAACTCACTCATGAACTCACTCATAAACTCACTCATGAACTCACTCATGAACTCACTCATGAACTCACTCATAAACTCACTCATGAACTCACTCATAAACTCACTCATAAACTCACTCATGAACTCACTCATGAACTCACTCATAAACTCACTCATGAACTCACTCATAAACTCACCCATAAACCCACTCATTAACTCACTTATGAACACACTCATAGTAAACTCCTGTCTTTCTAACTATTCAGGACAAATAATGCGCATTTAATTTCTTTTAGACTACTGCTGAACAGTAGCAGATTGAGCAAATTCCATTAAAAATAATGCTAGTAACTATCAATATGAATAGAGAACCCGATATAGGCTTTAGGCAACTTGAGCAAAAATTTATGCTGGTTAAACAGGTGGGCGATGTTGATGTCCTGAGGCCATTGAGGATGATGCTGAGTTCGAGCCGTCCCATGCTCACCCGCTGTTCCTGCTAATGATAGCGATCGGTGCTGATGACAGGGACTTAAGGGTGACTCAAAATCAAAATGCAAAGTTCCAATTTCATGGCGCTGGTCAAGTCAGGCGCAATCGGGAACAGACCGGGGCTCGAAATCAGAGGGGGTGCCGCCTCGAGCTTCGGAGATGAGGGGGTGAGGTGGGTGGACAACTGACCTCCTGCTGCGTGCCCCCCCACTGTTGTCTCCGGACTTGGTCATCTTGGTCCCTGGCGCTTCACTGACTGCAGATCATGGAGTAGAGCCCCAGCCTGTAATTCTCCTGAGTTAAACTCGGCCCGTCTGTCTTGGTAAAAAGCGGCAAGCATCGCTTTATCAGTAAGCATATTAAGCTCATTAACTAGAATTACTAATCAATCTCAGTTCATTCTCTCACTAATAAACTCACTTTCTAAATAAACTCATGAACATAAGATCATAAACTCATTAATAAAGTCACTCATGAACTCACTCATAAACCCCATTATAAACACACTCTTAACCCCATTATAAACACACTCTTAACTCCATTAAACCCAATTATAAAAACACTCATAAAGCCAATTACGAACTCATTGTTAAGTTCAATTATAAATGCACTCATAAACCTGATTATAAACTTACTCATAAACCTGATTATAAACTCATTCTTAAGCCCCATTGCAAACTCACTCATAAACCCCATTATAAACACACTCTTAACCCCATTATAAACACACTCTTAACCCCATTATAAACACACTCTTAACCCCATTATAAACACACTCTTAACCCCATTATAAACACACTCTTAACCCCATTATAAACACACTCTTAACCCCATTATAAACACACTCTTAACTACATTATAAACACACTCTTAACTACATTATGAACACACTCTTAACCCCATTATAAACACACTCTTAACCCCATTAAAAACTCACTCATAAATCCATTTATAAACTCACTCATAAACCCAATTATAAACTCACCCTTAAACTCACTCACCAACTCACTCTGATTCAAAAGCTGACTAATAAGCCCAATCATTAAGTGACTCGTGAGCTCACTCACTCACTCACCAGCCGTGCCATGCCAGTCTGCCACAAGCCGCGGCAGGCAGCCCCCAACTATTCGACCCAATCGCTCGTCCCAAACTCGAATCATCATTATAGACTTCCAGACTCGTCTCATCAAGTCTCAGCAGGCGGTCCTCGCCGCCGCGAGTCCAACGGGGGGAGGCTGGACTGGCCAGCGCGGTTTGATGAAGCTGCTCTTCGTGCGGCTTTTGATGGCCAGCTCGGGAGGAGGTCCTGGGCTCGCGTGCGACGCCGCGTCCGTCACAAAAGCTTTCGAACTGATTTTTAAACACCTTTCTTTGGTCTCGGTTTTTTCCCTTGTCTCTTCTTCTGCATGGTCATCGGCCGCTAACTGGGAGGCTGGGCCGCGCCGAACTGAGTTGATGAGGCTGGGGCAGATGGCGAACCTGACCCGGTTAAAAAAAGTTTGTCCCAGCGGGGCGGCTGCTTCAAGGAGGCCGTGTGGAATCTTTTCGCCAAGAAATTAGAGAGCTTCAAGTGCTCGCGACTTTGATTATGATAAAGCAGGCGCATGCAGTTTTGGAGTAGATGGGAGCATAGTAGAGTTTGATGGGGGGTCGATGGAATCTCCCATTGATAATTATCTTTAATTTTTATCCTGTTTCTCCCCTTCACTGCCTCAAGAGCTCAAAGCCAGTATGGCTAAATTTGGAAGTCAGACTCGAAGATCAGAGAGAGGGAAGAGCAAAAGGGGGGATTCTGTGCTCCCAGGTTCCGTGGAAAATTGGCTCCATCTGGCCGCTAACAGGTTCCCTCGGCCCAGCATCCCCGGGCTCCAACACCCGCCACCGGCTGAGGACGCAGCGAGCGTTTTAAGCTCGAGCTGATGGGGAGGGAAACTCGCTCATGATTTCTGGGCTATTGCGCTAATCACTGGAGTGAGGAGGTGGGGAGAGCAGGGGCTACCTGATGAAGGCGAGGGAGCGGGAACTCACTCACACAGACACACACACACACACACACACACACACACACACACACACACACACACACACACACACACTCGCGCACATACATCTGCATGCTCGAGTTCACCCTGCAGTGCCTTGGCGATTTTTGGGAGATCCGAGCTGAGTCTTCGTCCGTCCAACTCCTCTTCCTCCTTCTAATTACTTTAGCAGCCTTGAATCGGGCCCAAATACCTGATGGGAATGTTGAGATTCGGCGAAGGGTCCAGAAGCACCTCTTGAGCGAAACCTTGCTCAGGATACGCAGTCCCCGGACCAAAGTTTTTGCGGGTGGGCTGATCCACTTGGAGATCTCATCGATCCTTATGCGTGTCCAACTGTCTCTGCCGGGCGCCCGTGCATCAGTTTGTTGCTGCTGGACTGCACTTCTGCGTGTCTGCCTGTCTGTCTGTGTCTGTCCCAGTGTCTGTCTCAGTGTCTGTCCCAGTGTCTGTCTCAGTGTCTGTCCCAGTGTCTGTCCCAGTGTCTGTCCCAGTGTCTGTCCCAGTGTCTGTCTCAGTGTCTGTCTCAGTGCCTTTCCCTGTGTCTGTCTCAGTGTCTGTCCCAGTGTCTGTCTCAGTGTCTGTCCCAGTGTCTGTCCCAGTGTCTGTCTCAGTGTCTGTCCCAGTGTCTGTCCCAGTGTCTGTCCCAGTGTCTGTCCCAGTGTCTGTCTCAGTGTCTGTCTCAGTGCCTTTCCCTGTGTCTGTCTCAGTGTCTGTCCCAGTGTCTGTCTCAGTGTCTGTCCCAGTGTCTGTCCCAGTGTCTGTCCCAGTGTCTGTCCCAGTGTCTGTCCCAGTGTCTGTCCCAGTGTCTGTCTCAGTGTCTGTCCCAGTGTCTGTCCCAGTGTCTGTCCCAGTGTCTGTCCCAGTGTCTGTCTCAGTGTCTGTCTCAGTGCCTTTCCCTGTGTCTGTCTCAGTGTCTGTCCCAGTGTCTGTCTCAGTGTCTGTCCCAGTGTCTGTCCCAGTGTCTGTCCCAGTGTCTGTCCCAGTGTCTGTCTCAGTGTCTGTCCCAGTGTCTGTCCCAGTGTCTGTCCCAGTGTCTGTCCCAGTGTCTGTCTCAGTGTCTGTCTCAGTGCCTTTCCCTGTGTCTGTCTCAGTGTCTGTCCCAGTGTCTGTCTCAGTGTCTGTCCCAGTGTCTGTCCCAGTGTCTGTCTCAGTGTCTGTCCCAGTGTCTGTCCCAGTGTCTGTCCCAGTGTCTGTCCCAGTGTCTGTCTCAGTGTCTGTCTCAGTGCCTTTCCCTGTGTCTGTCTCAGTGTCTGTCCCAGTGTCTGTCTCAGTGTCTGTCCCAGTGTCTGTCCAGTGTCTGTCCCAGTGTCTGTCCCAGTGTCTGTCTCAGTGTCTGTCCCAGTGTCTGTCCCAGTGTCTGTCCCAGTGTCTGTCCCAGTGTCTGTCCCAGTGTCTGTCTCAGTGTCTGTCCCAGTGTCTGTCTCAGTGTCTGTCCCAGTGCCTGTCCCAGTGTCTGTCTCAGTGTCTGTCCCAGTGTCTGTCCCAGTGTCTGTCCCAGTGCCTGTCCCAGTGTCTGTCTCAGTGTCTGTCCCAGTGTCTGTCTCAGTGTCTGTCCCAGTGCCTGTCCCAGTGTCTGTCTCAGTGTCTGTCCCAGTGTCTGTCCCAGTGTCTGTCTCAGTGTCTGTCTCAGTGTCTGTCCCAGTGTCTGTCTCAGTGTCTGTCCCAGTGCCTGTCCCAGTGTCTGTCTCAGTGTCTGTCCCAGTGTCTGTCCCAGTGTCTGTCCCAGTGTCTGTCCCAGTGTCTGTCTCAGTGTCTGTCCCAGTGTCTGTCCCAGTGTCTGTCCCAGTGTCTGTCTCAGTGCCTGTCTCAGTGTCTGTCCCAGTGTCTGTACCAGTGTCTGTCTCAGTGCCTGTCCCAGTGTCTGTCTCAGTGTCTGTCCCAGTGTCTGTCTCAGTGTCTGTCCCAGTGTCTGTCCCAGTGTCTGTCCCAGTGTCTGTCCCAGTGTCTGTACCAGTGTCTGTCTCAGTGTCTGTCCCAGTGTCTGTCTCAGTGTCTGTCTCAGTGCCTGTCTCAGTGCCTCAGTGTCTCAGTGCCTCAGTGTCTCAGTGCCTCAGTGCCTCAGTGTCTCAGTGTCTCAGTGCCTCAGTGTCTCAGTGCCTCAGTGTCTCAGTGCCTCAGTGTCTCAGTGTCTCAGTGCCTCAGTGTCTCAGTGTCTCAGTGCCTCAGTGTCTCAGTGTCCTAAAATCCATCACAAGCATTTTCTGTATCTACGCATCCCGTTGTTATAATTTTTCTATACTCTGTTTCCCACTTGATGGGGCTTCTGTCTGCTTATTTCATAATTTTTGTATCCCATATTTTGATACAAAAGCTGCCTTAAGTCTCCAGTTGCGATATCCGAGTTGATGGTGGGTCACGAGTTTGCGACTGTCAATAAAAAAACTAACAATTGCATGCACTGCAACACCTGCCTTAGGGGATCAGGTTCGCTTGGAGACTGGCGCGTGGATGGACACAGGATGCAGCTCCACTTTCGCGTGGAGATCGAGAGGCATTTTTTTCTTAGATTTTTTAAGTTTGAGGCTCACAGCTGGCTTTTGGCCAGCGGCATGGGGGGTCAGGGGGGCGCCATGTTTTGGTCATAAACTTTATTGAGTGCCGATTGCAAAACAGACAGATGGACAGACGGTAAGCATCAAATGTTGAGCATGATCTCCTGGCATTGTTGACACCTGGCTAAGGAATTGACGTCGGGATAGCAACTGAAAAAATAATTCCTAGAATAAAAACTTCTCTGACAAATGAATGGCTGTAAATGGTGTTGGATTTGGGATTTTTATAGAAATTGCCCTTAGGCTGAGAAGATTGGGTATAGAGGCGCTGTATGACACAGAGTGACACAGAGTGACACAGAGTGAAACAGAGAGTGACGCAGAGAGTGACACAGAGAATGACTGATAGAGTGACACAGAGAGTGACAGTAATTCTTAGAGTGACACAGAGAGTGACAGTAGTTCTTAGAGTGACGCAGAGAGTGACACAGTGATTCTTAGAGTGACCTAGAGAGTGACACAGAGAGTGACACAGAGAGTGTCTCATAGAGTGACACAGAGAATGACAGTAATTCTTAGAGTGACACAGAGAGTGACACAGAGAGTGACACAGAGAGTGTCTCATAGAGTGACACAGAGAATGACAGTAATTCTTAGAGTGACACAGAGAGTGACACAGAGAGTGTCTCATAGAGTGACACAGAGAATGACAGTAATTCTTAGAGTGACGCAGAGAGTGACACAGTGATTCTTAGAGTGACCTAGAGAGTGACACAGAGAGTGACCTAGAGAGTGACACAGAGAGTGACACAGAGAGTGACACAGAGAGTGACACAGTGATTCTTAGGGTGGCACAGAGTGACACAAGAGAGTGTCTCATCGAGTGACACAGAGAGTGACAGTGATTCCTAGAGTGACGCAGAGAGTGACACAGTGATTCTTAGAGTGACACAGAGAGTGACACACAGAGTGACACAGAGCTGTGCAAGAAGCAGTGAAGCATCGCAAACAAACTCTTCCCCATCTGGTTCGAGCAGCGTCATCGCAGTTGCTGCATCCCAATATTCGCCGTGAAAGCCAACCTGCCGAGATCCCATGAGCTAATAGCCGTGAATTCCCCCTCCCATCCCATTTGCGTCCTGAGCTCGAGCAGGCTATTAGGAAGAATTGTGCGCGCTCAAAGGGAAGCGAGTGAGCCTTCTTAAGAGTCTTGAAATATTCCACTTGTTGTAATTGTTTTAGAGTCGGGACGCAGCGGGCGGTCCGTCCCATCTGCTGAAAGATTTCTCTCCAATAAACTCGTTCTGGCGGACAGCCTCACCAACACCCTCTCCGTGTTCATGCACAGTTTTATCTGGCAAACTACTGCCTGATTAACTTTGACCGCAGTGACAATAATGCATTACCGAGGTAAGATGGAATGATATAGCACACTGCTGGATCCAAACAGACAGATGTCAGAGGTCGGAGGAGTGCCACCTCAGTGCCCGCGGAGATCGAAATCTCTTCCAGTGGGCTGCTTGGCCACGGGCCTGCCCCGTCTCCGGGCTCAAAATCTGGGGCCCAATAAGGGGTTGCTCTTGATTCTAGTACTATAGAGATGGAAAAAGCAATTGAGGAAACAATTGGAATTTTGAGCAGGCTTTTAAAAATGGGATATTTTAAGATTTAGAAGATTCCTTATCAGCCATAACGGTTGCGCAGTGCTGAGGAGTTTGGTAGTGCTGGGGTGGCAGCAACATCTGCGGAGCTGTTTGCCAAGGTCCTGTCTATGGCAGCCAGCTGGGCTCTCCTGGCTGGGCGAGAGAGGTGCCGGAGAGTGACTTGCCGCAGACAGACAGACAGACAGACAGACAGACAGACAGACAGACAGACAGACAGACAGACAGACAGACAGACAGACAGACAGACAGACAGACAGACAGACAGACAGACAGACAGACAGACAGACAGACAGACAGACAGACAGACAGACAGACAGACAGACAGACAGACAGACAGAAAGACAGACAGACAGACAGACAGACAGACAGACAGACAGACAGACAGACAGACAGACAGACAGACAGACAGACAGACAGACAGACAGACAGACAGACAGACAGACAGACAGACAGACAGACAGACAGACAGACAGACAGACAGACAGACAGACAGATCAGAAAATCGAGCGACTCCGTGGTGTTTCGGCTTCTAATTCATAAACATAAATTTTTATAACTGTCCATGAAAACAATTGAATATTTTGTTCCACAAATGAATTTATGACCCCGTCAATTATTAGAATATTTCACAATAGGATCAGGTGTTCCAAACCAAAATTTATTATCGAATGACAAAACAGGGTGCGCTCATCTGCTATGTTTCAGACTCCACATAGGCTCACCTGCTGGACTGTAGTCTCAAATTCTTGTTTGGAATTGTGAAAAAATTCTTCCCTATGAAGAGGTCGGCAATGCCATCCATTTATCTGGCTTGGGGCTGGACTGACAGACTTTCATTGTTTGACTTTTTGTTCAAACACCCCCTGCTCGGACATCGGATACCCGATGGTCCTGAGATTGAAGATTTTTCTAAATTATAGAATTGAGACTGAGAGCAAAGGCGGTGCTTCCAATGGGGCCGCCACCTGTCATGGCTTAAAGCAGCTTCTGTCTGACTGACCGTCTGGTCTTCAACTGGCTGTTGTGCCCTATGGACTGACTGTCAGTTCTACCCGTCTATATCCGTCCCTATCCTTCTCTATCCGTCTCTATCCGTCCCTATCCGTCCCTATCCTTCTCTATCCGTCCCTATCCTTCTCTATCCGTCTCTATCCGTCCCTATCCGTCCCTATCCTTCTCTATCCGTCCCTATCCTTCTCTATCCGTCTCTATCCGTCCCTATCCGTCCCTATCCTTCTCTATCCGTCCCTATCCTTCTCTATCCGTCTCTATCCGTCCCTATCCGTCCCTATCCTTCTCTATCCGTCTCTATCCGTCCCTATCCGTTTCTATCCTTCTCTATCCGTCCCTATCCTTCTCTATCCGTCTCTATCCATCCCTATCCGTCCCTATCCTTCTCTATCCGTTTCTATCCTTCTCTATCCGTCCATATCCGTCCCTTTCCGTCTCTATCCGTTTCTATCCTTCTCTATCCGTCTCTATCCATCCCTATCCGTCTCTATCCTTCTCTATTCGTCTCTTTCTGTCTCTGTTCGACTATATCCGTCTATATCCGTCTCTATTCGTCTCTATCCGTCTCTATCTGTCACTATCTGTTACTATTCGTTTCTATTCGTCTCTATGCGTATCTATACGTCTCTATGCATCTCTATCCTTCTCTATCCGTCTTTGTCTGTCTCATGCATCTATATTCGTCTCCTTTAATCCGTAATTATCAATAATCCCATTTCAAACAGTTTTATGCAACCTCAATCGCTAAGCCTGCCCACCTCTTAGTTATCCTCCGCCATCTCATCCTCATAAGCGCGTTATTTTTCAGCCATCGGGCAGGAGGCCCTCAAAACTCGGTCCCTCCTCAGCTGGGATTCCCGACCATAAACTAACCACCAACACGTGTCCGACTTCCCAGGGTAGCTGGGCAGGGGAGCTCAGCAGCCGCCTGTTCCGAAAGTGACAGCTGCAGCCAGCGGCCTTACGTAAGTGCCATCTATTCCAGACTCTCAGCCTCATCCCGAGTGGACCGGCAGCCTCCTGAAACTACAATGACGGTGAAGCCTGGAGAAACAAGTAGAGAAAAGATGAGATTGCAGTCCACCTGAGTGTGTGCAGTTTTATTCAATTAGGAAAACATTGATCGCGGCGCTCAACTCACGCACAGACCGGGGACTCCGCTAGCCGCTGTATCAGTCATTGTTGAACAAGGCCATCGCTGCTCTTGTCGGCGGTGAGACGCGCAGTCTGGGGAGCCGAAATCCCTGAAGTGACTCCACGCGAATTCTGAGGCTGATTAGGCTGGAAAGAGTTGCATGCGATTGCTGGTTGGTGCGCCAGGTGAGCTGATCTCACAGCTCAACTCTAATCAGTGATGAAGCTAATGCGCCTCGATCCACTCTAATAGCGCTGTCGCCCTCCATCTGAGATCAGGCTGATAAACTGCTTCTGATAGCTGGATGCTTTTTATCTGAGCTGATGGGGCTGAGTTTTTTTGGAGAAGACCTTCTCAAGGCTTCGATAATCTCGGGTTTTCTGACAGACCTGTTCTAAGCGTCTCTGGCGCTCAGTGTGTCTCTGGCGCCCAGGGTGTCTCTGGCGCCCAGGGTGTCTCTGGCGCCCAGGGTGTCTCTGGCGCCCAGGGTGTCTCTGGCGCCCAGGGTGTCTCTGGCGCCCAGGGTGTCTCTGGCGCCCAGGGTGTCTCTGGCGCCCAGGGTGTCTCTGGCGCCCAGGGTGTCTGTGGCGCCCAGGGTGTCTCTGGCGCTCAGGGTGTCTCTGGCGCTCAGGGTGTCTCTGGCGCCCAGGGTGTCTCTGGCGCCCAGGGTGTCTCTGGCGCCCAGGGTGTCTCTGGCGCTCAGGGTGTCTCTGGCGCTCGGGGTGTCTCTTGTCGCCATCAGTGTCCTTGGCGCCATCAGTGTCCTTGGCGCTCTCAGTGCCCTTGGCGCTCTCAGTGTCCTTGGCGCCATCAGTGACCTTGGCGCCCTCAGTGACCTTGGCGCCTTCAGTGTCCTTGGCGCCCTCAGTGACCTTGGCGCCTTCAGTGTCCTTGGCGCCCTCAGTGACCTTGGCGCCTTCAGTGTCCTTGGCGCCCTCAGTGACCTCGGTGCCCTCAGTGCCTCTGGCGCTCTTCTGATGTCTGTAACGCTTATTGCGAGTCCGCACCTCCCCCTAGCTGTTGCCATCGCCTCTCGAGCTCACCTCCTATCAAACAGCCCTCGAGGCGTCCCGGTCTCCATCAGTGAGACTTGATTGAATGTTTTGGTCACCACAAACCAATCTCAACTGAGTTTTTTGTCAGAGAGAAACCTTTGTGTCTGAAAACCCGCTTGCTTTGCTCGGAAACTCCCTCTTTAATGAGATTCCCTATTCTATTAACCAAATTCTGCAGCAATTAAAACATTCACAACAAAAAGATGAGGCGAAGTGGAAGCTGAGGCGGCTAAAATTCTTTGAATAAACGAGACTACGACTGAAAATTGAAGTGTTGAACATGATCGAAGGGCACGCCAAACTCCCTTAGCCCTGGGGGCGGTAGCGAGTTGCGGGCCTGTGGTTTGCCGGAAATCAGAGGTTGATGTTGAATCGGTAGTTCCGGGTTACTGCGGCTGTCTGTGTGGCTGCGGCTTTTCATTGTTGCATCGGCATAACAAACCATGGAAGCCTTGAGAGGCTGAATTTGAAAATTTGATAAATTATTATTCGAGGTTCAGCGTATAAATAAAATCGAGGGACACTGAGAAACACAGACAGACACAGACAGACACAGGCAGACACAGGCAGACACAAACAGACACAGACAGACACAGACAGACACAGAAAAGACAGATGCAGACAGACACGGGCAGACACAGGCAGACACAGACAGACACAGGCAGACACTGGCAGACACAAACAGACACAGGCAGACACAGACAGACACAGAAAAGACAAATGCAGACAGACACGGGCAGACACAGGCAGACACAGGCAGACACAGGCAGACACAGGCAGACACAGGCAGACACAGGCAGACACAGGCAGACACAGGCAGACACAGGCAGACACAGGCAGACACAGATAGACACGGGCAGACACAGGCAGACACAGGCAGACACGGGCAGGCACAGGCAGACACAGGCAGACACAGGCAGACACAGGCAGACACGGGCAGACACAGGCAGACACAGGCAGACACAGGCAGACACAGAGAAATGCAGTGACAACTGACCAGAAAATGGATAAAAATGGGTTTCCACTCCAGATCGTTTAGTTCTAGACGTCCTTGACCGAGGCAAAGGTGACAAATTGCCTGTTTTAGTAGACAAAGCAAAAAACTTCGACATGTGTTTTCTGATCTCCATCGTTACTTCGTGAGCGACTGTTTCTATGCGATGGTTGAGTTGAGCGGTCGCTCCTCTTTAACCCGAAGCAAAGCTCACTCACTATTCCCACCCTCAGGGGCTTACTAGGATAAATGCTGCTCACAATTTTAAATAGCTACACTTGTTTGCAGAGCTCAACTGCTTCGGTTAAAGAGGGGTCGAGAAGGGTTTTTTGGGAGCCTTTGTTGTTGCTTAGGCCGAGATTCTTAACTGTTCTGTGCGAGCGAAATTTATTGGGGAGAGCGGGAAATGTTTGATTTGGGAAGACCAAAGATTATCTTCATTTGGGGGGATTTGCTATGGGATGCGATGCGAAGGTGGCGCATTGCTAAGGTATGTCTCGGGGTGGCAACTGGATAATATTGTGGGACAACACGGAATGTTGGGCTTTTGGTAAGGCCAGCATCTGGCGCTCCGGCCTCCGGTGTCTGTGGCGCCCAGGGTGTCTCTGGCGCCCAGGGTGTCTCTTGGCGCCCAGGGTGTCTCTGGCGCCCAGGGTGTCTCTGGCGCCCAGGGTGTCTCTTGGCGCCCAGGGTGTCTCTGGCGCCCAGGGTGTCTCTGGCGCCCAGGGTGTCTCTTGGCGCCCAGGGTGTCTCTGGCGCCCAGGGTGTCTCTGGCGCCCAGGGTGTCTCTTGTCGCCATCAGTGTCTTGGGCGCCATCAGTTTCCTTGGCGCCCTCAGTGTCTTGGGCGCCATCAGTGTCCTTGGCGCCCTCAGTGTCTTGGGCGCCATCAGTGTCCTTGGCGCCCTCAGTGTCTTGGGCGCCATCAGTGTCCTTGGCGCACTCAGTGTCTCGGGCGCCATCAGTGTCCTTGGCGCCCTCAGTGTCCTTTGCGCCCAGGGTGTCTCTGGCGCCCAGGGTGTCTCTGGCGCCCAGGGTGTCTCTGGCGCCCAGGGTGTCTCTGGCGCCCAGGGTGTCTCTGGCGCCCAGGGTGTCTCTGGCGCCCAGGGTGTCTCTGGCGCCCAGGGTGTCCTTTGCGCCCTCAGTGTCCTTTGCGCCCAGGGTGTCCCAGGAGCCTTCTGGTGTCCAGATTCCACATTTTCCTTCATAAATATAATATTTCTAACTTGTTTTTAGCTTTTAGAAAAAAGACTTCAAGCGCATGGACATCAATGCTACGAATCAGTGTCTGAATTTATTGATCAAGTCAGATATCGACACGCAGTATGTAGCTAAAAAATGTATACAAATTTTTGAACAATAAATATTCTTAATATATTATCAGTAACCAAATTTTAGAGAAATTAACTTTGATAGACTGGAGCAGAGAGGCAGACATGCTGGTGGGGGGGGGTCAGGCAGTCAGCCTGGTTGCAAAACCCGCTGACTTCTGCTATGACGAGTCTGCGGGGATAAGAATGAAAAAAGCATTATAACTGAGGGCGGAAGCTGAGCAGAGGGTGAGGGGTGGGGGTTGATGATGAGGCTGCAAAGTTAACTTTGAGGAGGCCTAGTCCTGCTCACGATGAAAGGCAGGAGACATGGTGCGCACGCCATTCTCGCCCAGATCCCACTTGGCAACAAAAAGGCGCTTTCAAAAAAATATGAGTTAATAAAAAATAATTCATCTATCAGGCAATTCTGGAGTCCCACCTTTATAGTCGAGAAAAAAGGGCTGGTTAAATTTGTTAATAACCTGTTTGCACGCTGGGAATAAAATTAATTTCTGTGAACAATGCTACTGGAGGAAATTTATGAGGGCTCATTTTTCGAGCTCGAATAGATTGACATTCGATTTTCCCCTGGATCAAAATCGATGTGTATAAGATAGACGGGTGAACCAGGCTAGACAAAAAAGTGATTTTAAGAGACAAAATTTCTATTCTAAAGCTTTTGTATGGAAGTTTCCGAACACTAAAAATCAAATATGCGGCCCATTGAATTGTCCAGCATTGAGACAAGTTCTCGTCCGGCATGCGGGACCAGCAGGATTTTGGGGATTTTTGATTTGACTTCGCTTAAACAGCTCCCCAGTCGGAGCCTCAATCCAGGCCGCGGAAATCTCAGCTGGCAATGCG
The DNA here is from genome assembly GCA_002269645.1 of Macrostomum lignano. Classification (NCBI taxonomy): domain Eukaryota; kingdom Metazoa; phylum Platyhelminthes; family Macrostomidae; genus Macrostomum; species Macrostomum lignano. The sequence goes on from NIVC01002322.1 coordinate 164,432, forward strand.
AATTGGTGAACTTTAAAAAAGTTGATGATGCTGTTGTTGTTGCGACAGAGCTTGGGAGCGGTCACGTGCCGCACGTGCACTGCAGAGCTTTCTGCAGCTCTCAATAAAAAAGCAGTTCATTTCTTGGTTGCAAGCCTTGTTGATTTGGACCCGCAGAATTCCGTTTTGTTGACGCTAAACTGGGCAGAGATGAGGAGCATTGCTTCAGGAAACACATCAAGAAGTCAGATAAATATTGCTTTTAAAAAGCAGAAGACAAGCACTTTTTTCTAAATGTTGAAATTAACCATCAGAATTCGATCGTCTGTGTCTGTCTGTCTTTCTGTATTAGTGTCTGTCTGTCTGTCTGTCTGTCTGTCTGTCTGTCTGTCTGTCTGTCTGTCTGTCTGTCTGTCTGTCTGTCTGTCTGTCTATCTGTCTGTCTGTCTGTCTGTCTGTCTGTCTGTCTGTCTGTCTGTCTGTCTTAGTGTCTGTCTGTCTGTCTGTCTGTCTGTCTGTCTGTCTGTCTGTCTGTCTGTCTTAGTGTCTGTCTGTCTGTCTGTCTGTCTGTCTGTCTGTCTGTCTGTCTGTCTGTCTGTCTGTCTGTCTGTCTGTCTGTCTGTCTGTCTGTCTGTCTGTCTGTCTGTCTGTCTGTCTGTCTGTCTGTCTATCTGTCTGTCTGTCTGTCTGTCTGTCTGTCTGTCTGTCTGTCTGTCTGTCTGTCTGTCTATCTGTCTGTCTGTCTGTCTGTCTGTCTGTCTGTCTGTCTGTCTGTCTGTCTGTAGGTGCGTGAACCAAATGCTCCAGCAGTCAGCAGAAATCAATCAATTGATGAAGACAGTGATTGAGTCGGGGAGCGAGTGGGCATCACGAAGTGACCCCTGTTTACACTTGGTGTCCCGCGGTGGCCTCAGGCAAGACTTAAAAGTTGTTTAATATTGACTATCACAAGATCGCACAGTCTTCAGCTGGTCAATTCGAACTGGCTAGCAATGTCCAGGTGCCCGGACAGCCCCAGAGCACACAGAAACTCGGCAAGTTATTAATAATTTATGCATGAAACAATTGCTTCAGGGCGGGTTTCCTTTCTGCTTTTATTTGCCGAAAACTTTATCTCCGAGAGCAGGTGAGCGGGAGCTCCGGTTAAGAGTCGGCCTTCTCTCTTGGAAGTTGGAAGTTGGAGCAAATCGATGTGAAATATAAAAACACAATCTCAGCAGAAAATTCTGAATCGAGTGCGAAAGCAGCTGATCGATTTTCGATGCCAGAATTGCTTCCGACAGCTTGAAGACCCCAAAGTCTGACTCGGCGGGTCTCCGCTTAGAAACAGAATCGTCACCACCCCAGGCCGTCATCAGATTGAGCGACCTGAGCGAACCTCGCCGTAATAAATGAAAATCGCGCTTTCAGTTGTTTGTCACGCTTGAAGAGACAGAAATTAGCGGCAACTCAAGTGAGGCCCCTGGAGGTTGGCTTCTCACTCGATCGATGGCCTCCTGCCGTCAGTTTTCTCCCCTCATTGGCAATCGCTGATAATATTTCTGTGGCACAATCGGGGGGGGGTGTCCTGGGATTTGAGAGCAGCGATTCTACCGGTAGATAGTGAATGGGAGGGACTGAACCTGAGAGACTGTTAGACACTGAGAGACTGTCAGACACTGAGAGACTGTCAGACACTGAGAGACTGTCAGACACTGAGAGACTGTCAGACACTGAGAGACTGTCAGACACTGAGAGACTGTTAGACACTGAGAGACTGTCAGACACTGAGAGACTGTCAGACACTGAGAGACTGTCAGACACTGAGAGACTGTCAGACACTGAGAGACTGTCAGACACTGAGAGACTGTCAGACACTGAGAGACTGTTAGACACTGAGAGACTGTCAGACACTGAGAGACTGTCAGACACTGAGAGACTGTCAGACACTGAGAGACTGTCAGACACTGAGAGACTGTCAGACACTGAGAGACTGTCAGACACTGAGAGACTGTCAGACACTGAGAGACTGTCAGACACTGAGAGACTGTCAGACACTGAGAGACTGTCAGACACTGAGAGACTGTCAGACACTGAGAGACTGTCAGACACTGAGAGACTGTCAGACACTGAGAGACTGTCAGACACTGAGAGACTGTCAGACACTGAGAGACTGTCAGACACTGAGAGACTGTCAGACACTGAGAGACTGTCAGACACTGAGAGACTGTCAGACACTGAGAGACTGTCAGACACTGATAGACTGTCAGACAGACACTAAGACAGACAGACAGACAGACAGACAGACAGACAGACAGACAGACAGACAGACAGACAGACAGACAGACAGACAGACAGACAGACAGACAGACAGACAGACACACAGACAGACAGACACACAGACAGACAGACACTAAGACAGACAGACAGACAGACAGACAGACACTAAGACAGACAGACAGACAGACAGACAGACAGACAGACAGACAGAGAGACACTAAGACAGACAGACAGACACTAAGACAGACAGACAGACAGACAGACAGACAGACAGACAGACAGACAGACAGACAGACAGACAGACAGACAGACAGACAGACAGACAGACAGACAGACAGACACTAAGACAGACAGACAGACAGACAGACAGACAGACACTAAGACAGACAGACAGACAGACAGACAGACAGACACTAAGACAGACACTAAGACAGACACTAAGACAGACAGACAGACAGACAGACAGACAGACAGACAGACAGACAGACAGACAGACAGACAGACAGACAGACAGACAGACAGACAGACAGACAGACAGACAGACAGACAGACAGACAGACAGACAGACAGACAGACAGACAGACAGACAGACAGACAGACAGACAGACACTAAGACAGACAGACAGACAGACAGACAGACAGACAGACACTAAGACAGACAGACAGACAGACAGACACTAAGACAGACAGACAGACAGACATACTTGAGAAATCAATCAGAATTTGCCCAGTGCCTTTCCCAGTCGGGCCAGTGGTTCATGCTGTTGATAGCAAGCTCACTCTGTGACTCCCTGGACTTCGGTTGTGAATCTGTTGTTGGTCACGTGCTGGAATTGTCTGGGTTCCCGCAAATGTTTGTCTCCGAGCGACTGCGGTCCGTGTCTCTCCTAGAAGAAGACAAAGTAGTAGGAAGAAGCGCCCTCTAATTTTTTTATTATGAAAGCAGAAAGGGTGGGCACTTTGGTGACCATGGGCGGACATGTGCCAAGGAGCCACGCCTGACCAAGTGCGAGACTGGCGCACACGCACAGCACAGATGAAACTCAGAGAGTGTGCGGCTCGTGTGTTCTTCCTCAAGAAATGCCTTTTTTGCATTCTGCGTTTAGCATTATTAGGCCACGAGCGGCCTGGGAGACTCAGCGCTCACTCGAGGGATATATAAAAAAGTTCTGCCACTTTTAGCGTTTGACTCGATTTTCCCCTCAGCCAGTTGGAAGTCTGGCCCCGTCCTGGAGATAAACTACAATGGGGAGAAGTGTCTTAAAAAAAAAACTTCCCAAACTAGATAGGAGAATTTGAGGAGACAAAAAAGGGCAGGTGTGTCACAGCTAGTTTTTGTGCGCATAGTCAGAGATATTAGTTGAAGTTACTGCAGGGAGAAGGCAACACGTGGCCGGGACCTGAGATTAGCCTAGCGACTATCTATTGTATGAGCATCCAGTCTTAAGTACGCCCTGAACTGGTTTTGTTCAGCTGCGAGCAAAGCTAATCTTTAAAATTATCCCAATTATGTGGCATAAAACTTCAGCGCTACATCCTTATGGTTCCCAGACCAGTATGAGGTAACCCTCATCGCTCACTGCTTTCCTGAAGGCACGATATATCCTGACGCATCGTAAACTCTCCTCATCTGAACAGCATTGAGAGTCTGGGCTATGGCTCTTGTTGCTCCAGTTTACAACGTGTAACTACATGTGGAGTGAGAGGTGGATCGGGAGACAGAGAGAGAGAGGTAGACAGAGAACAGAGTGAGAGAGGTAGATAGGGACAGAATGAGAGAGGTAGATAGGGACAGAATGAGAGAGGTAGATAGGGACAGAGTGAGAGAAGTAGATAGGGACAGAGTGAGAGAGGTAGATAGGGACAGAATGAGAGAGGTAGATAGGGACAGAGTGAGAGAAGTAGATAGGGACAGAGTGAGAGAGGTAGATAGGGACAGAGTGAGAGAGGTAGATAGGGACAGAGTGAGAGAAGTATATAGGGACAGAGTGAGAGAGGTAGATAGGGACAGAGTGAGAGAGGTAGATAGGGACAGAATGAGAGAGGTAGATAGGGACAGAGTGAGAGAGGTAGACAGGGACAGAATGAGAGAGGTAGATAGGGACAGAATGAGAGAGGTAGATAGGGACAGAGTGAGAGAGGTAGATAGGGACAGAATGAGAGAGGTAGATAGGGACAGAGTGAGAGAGGTAGATAGGGACAGAATGAGAGAGGTAGATAGGGACAGAGTGAGAGAGGTAGATAGGGACAGAATGAGAGAGGTAGATAAGGACAGAGTGAGAGAGGTAGATAGGGACAGAATGAGAGAGGTAGATAGGGACAGAGTGAGAGAGGTAGACAGGGACAGAATGAGAGAGGTAGATAGGGACAGAGTGAGAGAGGTAGATAGGGACAGAATGAGAGAGGTAGATAGGGACAGAGTGGGAGGCAGATGAGCAGAGAAAGTTTCTAAGAATTCACTGAAAGCATGGAATCATCAATTCTCAGTCAGCATTGCAAAGAATGGCAAGCATATTGTGAGACTCTACTCTATGTGGCAATTAGATTGCTCAAAAATCGCAGTTTTTCCATCAGCTATCGAATTTCGCGGTTATTTATTCCATAGATTTATATATCTACGAGGCCAACTCCTCCGTTGGCGGAGTGAGGGGATGGAACTCCCATCGCCAGAATTTCATTCCCCGAAACCATCAGCTGAATCCAATCCAATACCATCGTCCAAATCCTTTCCAAATCCTCTATTAACCTCCCAAAAACCATGTTGTTTTACCTGTGTGCAAAACTTGACTGCCTGCCATCGTCCAGACTGAGACTCTCGTCTGTCTCCTCTCTCCTTTTTGCTCTCTCATCTCTAATCTCTCCTATCTCCTCTCTGCTCTCTCATCTCTAATCTCTGCTATCTCCTCTCTGCTCTCATCTCCTCGCTTATCTATCATTTCTCATCTCTACTCTCTTATCTCTCCTCACTACTTTCTCCTCTTAACTTTTTCCTCTCTCCTCTTTTATCGCTTTTCTCTCCTCTCCTTTATCTCCTCTCTGCTCTCTCATCTCTCTACTTTCTCCCCTCTCCTCTCTCCCTTATCCTCTTGCTTCTCTCTCCTCTCTCTCCCCTCATCTCTACTAATTTATCTCTTCTCTCTCGTCTTTTGGCTCTACTCCCTCTGTCTCCTCTTTCTCCTCTCTTACCCCCTCTCCTCTCTCCTCTCAATTACCTCATCTCTTCTCTCGCCTTTATTCTCTTTTTCTTTTCTCTAATCTGTCCCTTTTAATTCTCTCTTTTCATGTTCTCTTTCATCTAATCTTTTATCTACTCTAGCCTTTTCTCTTTTCTCTATTCCCTTTCATTTAACCATTTCATCCTATCCATGAAACAGCTATCATCAAAATCCTCTCCGTTAAACTGCAATCAAGCGTGTATCATCTCCTTCAAGCTACAATCCATCGATTTAAAAAAATATTATCTCTATCAAATTTCAGTCAATCAAGACTATGAAACTGAAGTCTATAAAAATATGCTTTTTACTTGTCTGGGTATACGTCAAAAAATCTTCCAAATCTTCCAAATCCTCCATAAAACCTCTGAAATATCATAGCATGTTTTCCCTGTTTACAAAAATTGACTGCCATCGTCCAGACTGAGACTCTCTCCTGTCGCCTCTCTCCTCTTTGCTCCTTTATCTAATCTCTTCTTTCTGCTTCCTGCTCTCCATCTCCTCTCTCATCTCTACTCTTACTTTCTTATCAATCACCTCCCATCTCTCATCTCTCCTCTCTACGCTCTCATCTCTATTTTCTCATCTCTATTCTCTCATCTTTTCCCTTTGCTCTCTCATTTGTTTTTTCATCTCTCTCTTCTCTCCCTTCTCTTCTCGCTTCTCTCTCTCCCTCTTCACTCTATCTCTTCTCTCCTGTCTTCTCTCATTTCTCTCTATCTCTCCTCTTCTCTCTCATCTCTCATCTCTACTCGCTTATCTATCGCCTCTCCTCTACCCTGTCCTCTCTTTCTCTCCTCTCTTTTCTCTCTCGTCTCTCCTCTCTGCTCTCATTTCTCATACTCCTATTTTCTCTCTTACCCTCTCCCTTTTCATCTCTCATCTTTCCCCTCTTCTCTCTACCGTCTCCTGTCTCATCTCTCCTCTCTCTTCTCTCTCCTCTGTACTATCTTATCCCTCCTCTCTCCTCCCATCTTACCTCCCTCCTTTGCTCTCTCATTTTTCCTCTCTCCCCTCCTTTCTTCCCTCTACATTCTCTTCTCTTCGCTCTCCCTCTTCATCATTCCCGCCTCACTCCCCTCTTCTCTCCCCTCTGTCGTCGACTCGTCTTTAATCTCACAGCTCTCATATCTACTGTCTTTTCTATCATCTTTCTATCCTCTCTTCTCCTTGAAATCTCTTCTCTCTACTCTCTTATCTGACGGACTGAAAGCGCCGATAATCAAACCAATTGAAATTTGTCACCCGCCTCCTCCATTACTGAAATTCCTCAAATGATAGCTGGCTTGAATTTGTGTACGCAACCTCCCCCCAACTACAATCTTGGCAGAAAGTTTAAAAGTATGGAAATCGTTTTTTTCAATGCTGTGCTTTTTGTTTTCATATTTAAAGCAAATAACTTATATCCCCGAATTTAGCGTTGCAAGATCGAGCAAAGCTTCAAAGCATTAAGTATCGAGTGTACATTCACCTGCCTGCTGTTTATTCATTGAATTTCACTGCCCAGCTAATATACAGCCAGGGCTGCCTTTCGAAAGGCGCCGATAATAAAACCAATTGAATCTCGACACAGTCCTATCTATCTGTTTACAATGTACATTGCTATGTACACTCAGCCCAAACCAACCCTCCGTTCTGGGGGGAATCATTAAGTTTAACTGAACCCCCCAACACGCGGGGGGTTTTATTAGCATTGAACCCAGAACACGCATCACCCACCCCTCCAATACACAGCGACCTGCGGGGGGGGGGGGTTGGGGTGGTTGTTTTTACAACTAATGCCACTGGAGAGGCAAAGTGGCCAAAGAAGGTTAAGAAAACAGTTTTCTGCTTTTTTAGCAGACTTAATTTTGAAAATTTCAACATTAAAATAGCCTATTTGTTGCGTAGGAAAATTCTGCATTGATATATATAAGTCGCGCATTTGAGTTGCCAGCCGTTTAGGAGGAGATACGCGTTAAACCCGGCCGGTCGATCGATCCACTCAGCTTTAGATATAAGATATAATAAGATTCCAAGATTGAAATCGAATATCTCAGAGGTGCCCAGAGAAAGTCTGTTATGCAGAATAGCTGAGTATCTCACACACCAATTTCAATTTTGACTGACTGAAATTGATGATGAAGAACCCGAAGCAATTGAAGTGGGGGTCACTGATGCCGCTTAAAAATCGCTCGAGAAGCTGGACTGCAGGACTCCGATAGCTGAGGATGGACAGGTTTGAGGAAACCTGATAACGTCTCATGCGCCCTTCTACTCAAGATTTTCAAGAGAATGGATGGGCGATGAAAAATATGGCTGGACTGGGGGCAGGTCATTAGGTTAATAGATTGAAAGCCCCCCCCTGAGCCCAGACTCAGGCGCGTGCCCCCCTGACCACTTGTCAAACACAGCGGGGGCCCCGCGTGCGCTCAAACAAAAATGGGCGGTTGAGCAAAAAACTGAAATTCCTCAAGTTGCAGGCCTCGAGCCGTTCTGTAATCAAACAGAGGCGCTTATTAATGGCTGGGTTTGGGACCCGATGCCTCAGCTCCATCATCTAACACTGCCATCTTCCCATTGTTCTATTGAATTTGGGAGATATATGGTCAGACATTTGAGTTAGCTCAGACTGGACAATGGGAATCGTTCCCCACTCATTGAGCCTTTGACCACAGTAGTATAGAAAAAGACGCTTCTAGACCCAGAGCACTTTTTTAATGACCGTTTTAAGGGTCTAGAGGGGGGACACGGGGGGTAAATAAAAAAACACATCTAAACACCCTTAACACATCTAATCACCCATAATCACCCCTAACAATAAAAATCACTTCCCAACACTTCCAAACACTCCCCAACACCCCCCTCGCGTCCCCCCTCTTAAGACCATAAAAACGGCCATTAAAATAAGGTCTGATCTAGAAGCGTCTTTTTCTATACTACTACTCTATAACCCCTTGCCCGCGCCGCAGGCGCTAAGGGTCGGAAAGAATAGAAGCTATTTATAGTCAGTTCACCTACCCACCCAACATTCCATTTAGACCAGATTTTAGACCAAACAAAACTAGACTATCGTTTTGGTTTTCGTTTTCAAAAATTTGGTCTAAAATCTGGTCTAAATGGAATGCAGACAATCTTTTTCTGTTACTAAAAATAGAACAAAAAATGACACACGTTACACATATGCAAAATCTGAATGAATTGCAGGTAGGAGACCCAGTTGAATACCGAGGTGAGGGGCTTTTTGATGTGGTTGGAACAGCAGCAAATTTTGTTAAAGACAATATGGGGCTTATAGGGCAAGCTGGCTCCGCAGCAGGTTCTATAACAAATGCTGTAAAAGGAGGAATTGAAGCAGCTAGAGCGGCAGAAGAACTAAAGAAATTGAGAGAATTTAACGATACCCTCTCACAGATAAAAGCAATAAAAGATTTGAAATTAGCACAGGAAGCAACCCAAGCCGCACAACCAACAGAAACCCCACGAAAAGCGCACCAATAAGTAATAAAGATATTCAGGATTTTAATAAAATGTTAAATACTATTAAAGGTGGAAAAGGATTAAAGAAATTTTAACAATATAAAAATGGGCTCAGTTAATGATGATGAAAACCGGTTATATTTTATAGGAGAAATTGTAGATACTTTAGATCTTGATGATAATAAGCAAACCCACACAATGTTAAAAAGATTGGATCGATTAGGTAAAAAGTTTGACTACGACATCGATACATTTAAACTCGCAGCAAAATATGCACAAGAAGGAAGGCCAATATCCTTTAAGAATCGCGGCAGAAATTATAGGTTGACAGACTCTGATGTGAAATTTTTAATGGAGACTCACACTAAAAAGGACGGTGGATTACTACCCATTCTACCGCTTCTTTTAGGGCTTGGCGCAGCTGGAGCAGTCGGTTTAGCCGGAAAAAGAATTCATGATAATGTAAAACAGCTAGGAGAGTTAAGAGCGAAACAGGGGGGAATCTTACCCCTTGCAGCTTTGCTCCCAATAATTTTTGCAGGAATTGGAGCAGCTGGAGGAGTTGCTGGCGGAGCAGCTGGAATTGCAAAAGCAGTAAATGACAAAAAAGCTGCGGACGAAAAAGCCAAACGAGATGCAGAATTTCAAAGACAGCAAATAACGCAGGACGCACAATTTAAACAAAAACTTATCGATACAATTAATAGTAGTTCAGCAACAGCTGAGCAAAAAAGAAATGCAGAAGCTAGGTTATCAGCTGGAAAAGGGTTAATACTAAAAGGATCAAATCATGGCAATGGTTTACTTTTACAAGGAACAACCCAAGGAAGTGGAGTTGTCGCAGATAAACTACACGAATTTGGCCAAACTTTAGAAAAAACGGGTGAGAAAGCTAAAGGATTTTTTGACAATATTGGATCCAATTTTAGACCAGCAGTTCAGAAGATTTTACTAAATTAGGAAAAGATTTTAACATCATTGAAAAACATGATGGAAGCGGATTATATCTCGAAATGAGACCAAAAGCAGGTTCAGGAATTTTCTTAAATTCAAACGTTATGGCAATGGATTGCTATTACCAAAAGCAGATCTCGAATAGGCTCCTGGGGGTAGGGTCTGGACACCAAAAACGCAAAATTAAAAAATCAATAATTCAAACATTATATAAATTATATTCTATAAAATGGAACAAAGATTGACCCCAGATCAGATTCGACAACTTCTTGCAAATGAGCGCCAACAGTTCAATCGATTACAAAGACAGATTGAACAAATTGAACAGCGCCAAAGACAACAACGCCGCCAAAGAGCAAGAGAAAGACAGAGAGAAAGGCAGAGAGAAAGAGAAATACAAGACCAACAAATAAATGCATTAGCAAATAATATAAGGGCAGAATATGAAATGAAGCGATTAATAGAAAAGGCTGAATATGAAAAAAGAATAGCAGAATTAGAAAAAAACCAAAAGAAACCCACACGTCGGAAACCTCGGAATAAATCGGATGAAAAACCATTAGATGAGTTTATTAGGGTTTATCGATTTGAACCAATGCAGAATGTCTTAGATTTTATTGAAACCCAGCTATCAAACGGATATGCTGTTGAAATTACTAATGCGAGGGTACAATATTTTTATAATAAAACCGGAGATGATCGTGAAGAGATTAATCAATACTTAGCAACATTTTATAATATAAGTCAATTTCAAGCTTGGTTTAAGCATTTGGTAGAAAATTACGACATGAATTTAAGTGTGTTTTCTGGAAGACTTAAAATGACACCAAACGAAATTACACTTAAACACGAAAGGTCAAAGCAGGGTATGGGAACAAATGTCATGTGTGAAATTGCAGAGTATAAAGATGAGTACTGTTACATACCTAGTGATGGAAATTGTTTCTATAAGTGTGTTCAGTTTATTTATGGTGATAAAGCCCCACGCAAAGACGAATATGGTGCTTGGTTGTACGACTCAAGAACTCAAAGAGGTTTAATGACAAATTCAAGAATTGGAAGATTCAACGAACATTTTAATCTTAGTATAGGGCTGTACAACACCAAAAATCGTGGCATTGAACCAAAGTCTCAAAGAGGGATTCACCACGATTGGTTATTAATAAATTACTTTCACACACCCGATTATCACATTGGTCATTATTGTCTTATATCAAATAAACAACGAGGAATCGCCCTCGAACGGATAAAAGACAATTATAAAGTTGTATATAAAAACCCAACGCTCGAAAATGTTAAGGAGCTAAAAATGTTCAACACACCCACAAATCCCAATAAATCAAACGTATATATATTTGATTTTGAAACATATTTAAATTATAATCAACAAGCATGTCCGTATGCGGTTGGTCTTTTAAACTATAACGCCTTTTCTAATAAGTGTAATGAAACCCCAGAGCAAATAAAGAAACTAACTAAGATCTTGATATCAGATCGCGGTTGTGATTTTCAAACAGATGGAGATAAGGTTGACCGTGCCGAAGGTTCGCAACCAAAGGTTGATTGTGTTAGAAAAATGTTTAAATACCTTGGTACAGTTAGGTCAAAAAAGATTGTTTTGATCGCGCATAACTCATCCCGCTTCGATTCATACATACCACTATTTTGTAATATAAAACCAATTAAAATTCTCAAAACCCCAAGAGGAATATTATCAATAACTTTTGTAAACGATTACGCGTCAAAAGAGGTTAGCGCATTTATAAACAAAGATAAGAAGAAGAATCATAAGGATTCGAAACAAACCATTACGATGCTTTGTTCATATCAACATGCATCAATGAGTTTAAAAAAGTTTTGCTCATCAATGACAATTAGAGAGGATTTGCGAAAGACCTCAATGGTTCACGACATTACCGAACACGACTATTTAGAGCGCATGGACGAATGGTATGAATATTTACAATTTGATCTTATTTCTTTATGCGCCTGTATTCATAAGTATAATGAAATAGCATATGAAATTGGAGGAATGACAATGTTCGATACTCTTACCTGTTCAAGTTTAACATTAAAATGTTGGTTTAAAGATTTTGTTAGAGTTGAAGACAAAATGAAACAATATCTAAAGACAGAAGAAAAAACTAATTACATTAAAAAAGTTGAAGAAATAATATCTCCGTTGAAAATAGAGGATTATTTTGACTTAAGCAAACTTGAAAAAGCAAAATACCAAACACTATTAAGAAAAGAATTTTCAGTTCACTCTCATACCAATCCTTATATACGAAGGTTTATGCGGGACGCAGTCAAAGGAGGCAGGGTATTTGCACTAATAAATAAATATGAAAGCGACTGTTTTCAAACAATTGTAGACGTTGTAAAAGCCCATTTAAAAACACCAACAAGCGACCCATGCGAGGTTATATCATCTTATCTCAAAAGCGATATGGAAGAAAAAAAGAAAATCGCAATTAAACTAAAAAAGCAATTGGGTACCGTATCAGATTGTTTAATGAATTTTGATGGAGTTTCGTTGTACCCATCTGCCATGTCTGATAAGGATAGTGAATATCCAAGAGCAGAAACAGCAAGAGTTTTTGATATAAGCGAGGAAAAAGATTTCTTGGCACAATTTAATTCACAAACCTTTCGACCAAAAACAGCGGTTTTAAAGATTATGTATGAGAATCCTAACACCGTTTTTCTTCAACATCTCCCATCGAAAGATAAAGAGAAATTTTATAATCCGGAAACAAAAGCAAACGAAACAAAAACATTAAATAGGTTTAGAAACGGAAAAGTAATTGACACCTTATGTTCCGTAGATATACAAGAAATTGTAAGAATGGGTGGAAAAATATTAAAGATATATAGTGGAATTGTATATGAAAAAAATTACGATTTCTCTCCGTTTCAGAATTATATTACAAATCTTTTTGAAATGAGAAAAGTATTTAAAAAAGAAAATAACGAGGCAGGTTCTGAATTGGTAAAAACACTATTAAATTCATTATATGGCAAAACAGTTCAAAGAGACATTACTTTCACAACACATCTCTGGAATTTGCAAACATTAAAAACCGAATACGATGACACAATCAAATCATATGAGAAAATATGTGACGATTTATATTATGTTGAAAAAAATAAAGACACGCAAGAATATGTAGATGAGGAAGAGGAAAGCCCTATAACAAGCCTTTGTCCAGCACAATTAGGAATATTTATCTTAGCTCATTCAAGAAGGATCATGAATAATTTTATTACCTCTATAGAGGGCTCAAAGACTCCAGAAATTTATTACGGCGATACAGATTCGTTATATATACATAAAAAACATTGGGACACATTAAATAAAAACGGGCACGTTGGAAATAACTTAAGTCAAGGAAAAAATGATTATGGAGAGGGTGGAATTATATTCGGTTATTTTATCGCTCCTAAAATTAAATATTGTCTTTTATTGAAAGACGATTTTATTATGGAAGAGAAAAAAACATTTAAAGGATGTGCAAACGATAAGATTAATTTTGCATCGTTTAAAACTTTATATGATGGACAGTCAATAAAAGTAAATAATAATGCTCCGTGGAAACGATCATTTGAAGGTGGTATAACAATTCCTCAAAGCGGATCAACAATATCAAAAACATATAGCTCTACGATAAACACATTTAAAAGAGAAAAACCGGATAAAAACGGAGTTATGAAACCATTCTTTAAAAACTATTTTGATGACAAACCACAGCATGAACAATCAATTGAATATTATAACAGTTTACTATTTGACGTTGACTATAATTGTTTTGAGTTCGATATTGATGAATTAGCACTTGAAAAAAACTAAAGCATGTAATTGTTTGAGCAAATCATTAACTTCAATTTCATATATTATTGAGCACCAATTATCCTCACAGTCGCAGGGTAACTTAAACAATCCTTTATTTTTTTCCTAAGTTTTTTTATTTTTCTAACCAATCTATCTATTTCAATTTCAATTACTATTTCAGCATAAACAATATCTTGTCTTAAAAAACGTTTTCTTTTATCTATCTCATATCGGATGGGAAACATATCGTCCCCATACTCATGATATTTCTGAGATATAATTATATTTATTTTTTTATTAATATCATTAAGTTCACGCTCTTTAGTGATAAGGATTTTTATCGTATCCATTTTCTTATAAAAAATTTAAACTTATTCGGGGTCATCCTCCCAAACAGCCGCCAATTTTACAGTCCTATCACTCTTTTTATTATTTGTTTGTTTTAGTTTAAATTGCAATCCACCCTCGATGCAGTATTTCATAACAAACGCTTTAGGTTTATTAATAACTAAAACTGGAAAATTTTTAACATCATCTCCGCTTAGACATAAAATTTTTTGCCCATCTAATTGTAAAAATATTGATTGAAGTCCAATAAATTTAACCTGTCTCAAACATATAATATTATATTCTTTATTCTCCAACATATTGGGTGTGAGATAATTAATCACATTAGAATCGGTTTTGAACCAGCTCTCCATTTTTAATCTAAAAAAATAACAAAAAAATGAAAGACATTTATGTTTGTAATAAATGTAATGTGACTATGCACAGAGGGCAAACAGCAAACGGAGATATATATCATATGTGTTATTCATGTTCTAAAATATATCAATTTGAAAAAACAAAAAGATTGAAAACTCATATTACTATTTTAAAAACAAATTTTAAGAAATCTTACAAGAGACATTTCTGATCCAATTTTAATTCCCGGAAATAATGTTTATTTATATAATAACTTTTTCCATTTAAATAAAGGAAAGGGATTAAGTTCGAAAGACTCCGAAAGGATTTTAATTTTAGTTGGATATTATTTCAATTTTCTTATTCGAGAGAATACAAAGTTTATAAGGATAGGTAACATACCTAACGAAATGTTATTGAAAAAGTCATTGGAATTTTTATGTATTGATAAAAAATTTAAACCTAGGATCAGAAGAGAGTTACCACTTTGGGAAGAATATATAACATATGCATTAAATAAATTAAACAACATTAAGTTCTACAGCACTTCCTGACCGTGGGCTTTGTGCCCCAGTAGCAATAGTTTCGGGTTCGTAAATGCCTAATGTTTCTATCGGTGGAGCTTTGGGTTTATCGAGTCTCAACTCTTTTAATTCCATATCGGTAAAAGTTTCAACATCTAAAATTCTATTTCTATCTTTTAAATATTTTTCATATAACTCAACCGCGGTTGATAACTCGTGAATCGTTATCTCTCCGTCATCCAATATTTTTTGCACATATAAATATAATGATTTTTATATTGTTTTGCAACATCTCTTAATGATTTATATTTTTCCTTTCTTTTTTTAAGATATAATTTAATTGCTAAAAGTATTGATAAGTTCCTGATCAATTCAAAACCTGATATTGAGCCAATTGAAATACCTAAAAATAATTGAGATAAATTAAGAGTTGGAATAGATTGTAAAATACCTAAAACGATTACACATAACATTGATAAGCTTCCAAATCCAATATTGAAAAAGTCCATATTTCTTATATGGTTTGAAACTCTTCTTACTTTTTTAGCATATAAATCATAATCATAATTTATTCGATCAACATTACTCAACATCTGACCTTTACGTTGGTTGAACCGGTCGCGTTCCCATTTATCTGCTTCAGATACCGACATTCTCGTCTATTTTTAATAGCACCAAAATGAATTCCCCGCGCTCTTTGGGGATTTGCCCGAGCTCAATAGGTATTGTATTGGAGTGATTCTTTCTTTTTTCTCCCATTTAAATCCATTTTCCAAAACTCTTGAAGTATAATATGATTTTTTAATAACTTAATTAATTCTTGAAGCTTCTTATTATCCTGAACATTTACAGTACTAAATAAAAATTTGGTATGAGATTTGAATGTTTTTATATTTGATTCTTGTTTAGGAATAGGAATATAGACATTATTTTGCCGCATCGATGGAGTTCTACTAAAAGCCATTTTATATAGAATTATTTTATATATAAATATTTTATATTTGAGTAGGAGGTTTTTCCAAATAAGCAGTAGAGGGAAAAACATAACCAAACGACGTACTACCACATACAACTGCACCACGAATAAAATGTGCAGCATCCGATCCTCCAGTTCGAGCACCAAAACCCATAAGGGTTCCAGATTTATCTAAAGTTCCCCAAGTTCCACTATCATATGTGAAAACGTTCTGCCCAATGAGGGTATAAGAATCACCAGCAACATTGTATGTATGAATTATACCAAACCCTTTGATTTAAAATATTAATTCAAATAAATGCCAATCCGTTATCAATATTTGCATAGGCTAGTTTGATCCGCGTCAGTATTAACATCGCGCGGCTTGATCCGTCTGATTTTTTTACTCCAATACCAAATATCATGCCACTCACTTGCAAAAACTATCAATCCGCGTCGGTTGATAATCCAGATCCAAATTCCGATGTTGGACGTTGGTGACAGTATGCATAAAACCAAACCGCATCTGCACCATCTCCTGTAGCATTAGCAACTCGGAAAAAGAAAGACGCAGATATATTTTGAAAATGTGTGAAATTGAATTGTAAAGCACCACTTACTCCAGAAGTTTCACGAGTAATTCTAGCGCCGTTTTGATAATCGATATAAGAAGCGTCACCAATTAAAGAACCGACTGGATATATATCTCCGGCGGTTGTTGGATTTTGATATCCAGACCAATTACAAATTACTGGTTCGAACAAGGCCGCATCAATAGCAGGTATTCCATCCAATTTATTTTTATCGCTTCCAGACATTCTACCATTTGATGTTGGAGTAGCTAGCTGATCTACGTACGCTCGCGAACTGCAGAAAGTATTTGAGTTGGCCAATTAAGATCTTGAATTTCAACACGGTGTTCAAATAATTGTATTTGACGAACCTCGATAGGTTGTGTACCGGTACCACCAGTTGGGAAGAATACGCTATAATATTTCCAAAAATTAGTCGTTAAATTAGATAGAGCAAATGATGTTGCTTGAACTGGTGATCCGACGTAGTTAATGTCGTCCATGAATCGGTAGCAACATTTTTGCGCGAACCGACCACCCCGAGGGTATCTCAATTGTTTCACTGCCTGTAATTCTTAATTCAAATATTCTTCTATTATAACCTAAAAATTCAAATTGAATTTCCATATTGGTTGTGGTTCCGGTATTTGGTGACCATTGTGTCGCAAGGCTTCCATCTCCAACTCGAAAAGCTGTGTTGCCATTTTCAGATGCTGTAAGAACAACATCAGGATTTGAAGTATTTGATGTAAGCGGCGTGGTAAAAATATCGGCGTCGGTTGCATTAGCTCGCTCGTTTACTTGGCCTAGAGTTATCGAGTCTGCGTTCTCTGTTCCAAATAATAAATTTGTTAATTTAAAATTATTCATATTAATATTTCCACTACGAGTGGCAACTTGATTATCGACATAGTTCTTATCAACACTGAATCACTAGTTGTAATTGAAACATTTATAATTCGGTTGTTGCTCATATCTAGGTTTCCGGTTGCGGTGGTTTGAACATAACGTGAATCAGAATCAGTTCGAGAATAAGAATCAGTTACATCTCTTTTTAAATTTAATCCATTATCAACTTCGGTTTTGGTATAAGAATCGGCTACGTTCCGTTTCAAATTTAATGAATTATCAACTTCGGTTTTGGTATAAGAATCGGCTGTATTGCGTTTTAAATTTAATGAATTATCAACTTCGGTTTTGTATAAGAATCGGTATTGCGTTTTAAATTTAATGAATTATCAACTTCGGTTTTGGTATAGGAATCGGCTACGTTCCGTTTCAGATTTAGTGAATCATCTATTTGAGTTTTGGTATAGGAATCTGCAACATTTCTTTTTAAATTTATTTTTAGTATCAACTTCACTTTTTTTATAACCTTCATCTTCATTAATATATCGATTATCTCCAAATGTAACACTTATTCCACCAGATGTACCACCACCACTACTTGTGTTCCGTTCCATGAGGGTGTTCAGAAAATAACATTTTTTACTGTCTATTTTATAGAGTCTAAAATCGTGGCCATCGGCAATGCTTTGCATGATATTCTTAAATACTTCGGGGTTTTTCGAGTTATTAATTTTATATAAAAAATACAACGCCGCTTGCCCGCAATAACTTTTATCAAATGTTTGAAACTGTTCGTGATGATCTCCACATAAACGATTTTAGTATGATTAAATTTGTCTTTTATTTCCTGTAACGGAGAAGCGCGTATGAATCAAAAAAATAAACAAGTTTTGGTTTTGAATAAACTGCTGACAATGAACACCGTTTTCTTTTGTTGTTTCAATATTAACAATGAAAGATCCATATTGTGGTAAGTCTTTGATCTCATCTCGCATAACACATCTGAATGGTTTTATTTTAACTGCCTCGCCAATTTGTTAATTCGATATTGCTTGTTGTGTCGCTTCCATATCTTTGTTTAAAATCATCCACGTCATGTCATTTTTGTTTCCTGAAAAACTCATCCCACGTCATGGTCATTTTATGTTGCTGAAAAACTCTTGGTTTTAGTTAGTTTCGTAGGTGTGGGTTTTAACAATTCCTTTCTTATTTTATCAGCTTGTAACTGCTTTAATTTTGCTAGTTCTAGTTCGTAATTATCTTCAGCTTTTTTAACTTTTTCTGATTGTTTTTTTATTAAATTATTATTATTATTATTACCCATTTTTACTATAGGATTAAACCTGTTTTATACGTAAAATTATTGTTATTGACTGCCCACCAAAACTTATTAATCTATCGCTTTCATCTACAATCCTAATATAAATTGATTGAACGCTATATTGATTTAAAGGATAATATATT
Source organism: Macrostomum lignano (assembly GCA_002269645.1). Classification (NCBI taxonomy): domain Eukaryota; kingdom Metazoa; phylum Platyhelminthes; family Macrostomidae; genus Macrostomum; species Macrostomum lignano. The sequence goes on from NIVC01002322.1 coordinate 183,175, forward strand.
GGGGTTTGGGGTGCAACAATCATTTTCTCTCCAATTGGAACAGCAAGAAATGGGATTGAATAAATAATTCCACGTTGAACCAAAACTCCGTTATCGTCTGTTATATAACCACCGTTTGAAATGTCGGTTGTTATATTAATTGTATTTACTCCACCCTCTATATTTCCAACTGTATCACCGGTGCTTGATGTGGTAACTATTCGGGAATTAAATCCAAGTATGGTTCTGAGTGAATTTGCAATTGTGAAATCAACCTGATATCCGGATCCTAGTGATAGTGTGAATCTGCCAGACGGTAAATCAACACTATAACAATTGCTCCTGCTACCACCATTAGTTGTTAATTCTCCTTCTATATAAGCATTCAAATCAGTATAGCTATACGCTCCTGGGTTAACGCTAAATGTTGTCCAATTGGCTCCGGAATCTTTAGAATATCTAAATTGATTATTTGTTGCATTAATTAATTGAGGCATGTTGAAAACCGAAAATAGTAAACCTATTTGATAACTTAGGCTTTGATCAAGTTGTAATGGATCGCGCAATTGAATCCGTTGCTCGCTGGTTGTCATTATAAACTGTAATGTTGTACTAAATTTTGAATTAGTTCGATCTACCAATTGTTTTATAGTATTTAAATTTGTAGTCATTTTTTATAGTGGGAATTAATCGTACCGAAGTCGCGTGCTATGTCTCTTCTTCCTCATTATCTTCTTTTATCAATTTGTTAAAATTCTATGTTTCCTTTCTAACCTCGGATTGATATAAATATGTTTGTATTGGCTATCAATCCCAAATTTTTTACACATACTTTTAAATGGTTTTGCATCCAATCCGGGATTAAATCTAGCGTGAATATTTTGTAGATCATAGTTATCTAAATCAAACATTACACAACAGCTAGCATTCTTTTTTAATCGATTCTAATTCTCTAAAGGATTGAGTAAGATAAAAAGCTCCAT